>JAQQZR010000020.1:1152798-1178231 GCA_030068235.1 Notoglanidium macrostoma
GTGTGTGTGTGTGTGTGTGTGTGTGTGTGTGTGTGTGTGTGTGTGTGTGTGTGTGTGTGTGTGTGTGTGTGTCTAGCCACCCAGACAAAGCTACAGGTAGAGCACAGTACGCCGCCCCGCCAAACTGTCTCTACTGTTGAGAAAACTTCTCAGCGTCGATCATCCATCAGCAGCCAGGTACGTGTGTATGCGTGTGTATGCGTGTGTATGCGTGCATGCAAGAGAGATGATCAAGCTCATTTGCATCATACATGTTACAACTAAGCAAAAATGATACCTGGGTTACTTTATTTCTGTTTTACATGGTAGCCCATTAAAACTGTTGATGAATTTAATGTGTGTGTTTAAAATGTGTTCAAAATGTTTCTGTGTCTCTCCAGTCGATGAGCTCTCAGAACACAGGCCAGACGATGGCAGCTTGTCTGGTGTCACAGCCTCAGCAGCCACAACAGCTGCAGCCCACTGTGCAGGTAACACACACATACACACACACATTATCTTTGATAAGACCCTCCCTTAACATGATGATTTATGCAGCTACATATATATATATATATATATATATATATATACAGTATATATATATATATATATGTTAACTGTTTAGGAATTACAGCCATTCTTTACACTGTCCCTCCATTTTCACAGGCTCAAAACTAATGGGACAGATGACTGAAGCAGTTTCATGGCCAGTTAGTTTTTGTTTCCTCATTATTTCTTGACAAATTAAGGAGATGAAAGGTCTGGAGTTGATTCCAAGTGTTGAATTTGCATTTGCCAGCTGTTCATGGGAACTCTCAATTTGTTGATGCAAGTGAAGGAGGCCATCATTAGGCTGGAAAAACAAACCAGACCTATCAAATAGATAGCAGAAACACTTCAATCACATCTCGTTGGCTTCTTTTCAAATCCATTGTGGCAGTGTATAGAGGCAAAACAGTGAAAATTGTGTGTGTGTGTGTGTACTACTTCTCTTACCCAGTCATTCAGTTCAGCATCTAGATCATCAGTGTAGGGGAAAAGTAAGAATCATGCCAGTTTGATATCTTCAGTGACCACCTCATGTTACACAGTGAAGTTAGTGCTACTGCTATATGTGGACATGGATAATCTGTTACACTACAGTGTGGAACTACAGAATGAGTGCCCCTGGATGTGCCTTAGAGAATTTTCAGTCTGCTGCAGCATTCAGAGACTCGTATAAAACTATACATCTTCTTTGCCTCCCTAGCAAGCATGAACTCTAGTTTAAAAAGCTGGTTAAGAAATGTTTTGCTAACTTTAACTGGATATGTTTAGCTAAATTAGCTTGTCAGCAAGTCAAGTTCTAGCTAATAGAGCTAAAGCTTGTTTATTTTATTATGTATTTTTGATTAAGTCAGTAGCAAAGTATGCTGTGTTAGTCATGTGTATGGTTCACTTGCAAGAGATTTAGTGATGTCAGCAGGAAAAAACACAAAGAGAAGTCAGGTTACAGCATTTCCCACCCGTTTGTATACATTTATTTCTGGACACTTCCACTTTTAACTGAGTAAGACATCTATTCTTTCACTTAACTGGAATTTCTGAGTAGTTTTTCCCCACCCCTGATATTTTTGGTGTATAAACTGTATTCGCTTTCCATCTGAGCTGTGTAGCTACAGTTTTCCTTTGGCCAAGTAGCAGTGTTATTAGGTTGCGTTGCTTTTTTTTTTTTTGGAGGTGAGTGACTGCATCTCTGATCAACTCCAGTCAATCCTAATTCCCTCTCAAGCAAGAGCATACCATGTCAAAAGCTTGTTGTTCAATATTTGTGGATTTTCAGAATCAGCCATTTTAGAGTTGTTTGTGTTTTAGTCTTAATGCCATAGGAATACAATGGACTACTGACTTTCACAAGTTTTCATAGGCTTCAGAGCTGATTTCAGAGCTAAAATCCTTTGTAAATTATTCGTACCATAATACCTGCTATTTTCTCTTACAGTGTTAATTTTGAAATTTAGTCTTAGTCCTTTACTGAATATTGTAGTTACATTTTAGTCTTATCTTTTGTATCTAATTTTAGTCAAGGCTTTAGTTATTATTGTCTGCGACAGTTTCATGATACCGGAATGGATTTTGCTGAAGGATTTTTCTCCCGGTTGTAAAAATTCCCTTCAGGAGCCATTTTAAGAGACTGATGGTGTTCAGTATAGGTTCGCTATTTCTTTTAATTTAGTGATTTGGTAACCATTAGTATAAATGTTTTGCCCTGATATTTACTCATATTGCTGTTGCATTTAAGAGTTCGCCCCCTGCATCAGTGGTTTTTCCTTGTATAGAATACCCCCGTCTGATATTGTAGTGGTACATTCCATTAACCATGGATGTGGAAATAACAGAAATAGGATGGTCAGATTAGGGGTAACATAGATTTTTGGCCAAAATTCTAATGAACCAGCTGTAATTTGTAATGATCAATATTGGATTAGTAAAGGGGTTTTTATTTTGTTTGTTTGGTTTTTTTTTTACTTGAAGATTTTTAGTCTCTGAAGTTTTTCACATCACACTTGTTATAAGTAGAAGTGAATGCCTATCTAGGTTAACAGGCTGAACAGAGCCAGCTTTTTGTCTTGTCTTAACTGATCAGGGCGTAATGAACAGAGATTTTGCCATAATTTTTAATTTTCCAATTATGTCGTCGTTACAATTTAGTCATGAAATAAAAGGTCATCAAAGTATACATATAGTCAAAATTTGCATTGGCAATATAAAAACTGTTCTCTTATGTCATCCAGTCAGGAGTTGAATTTAAAGGTGCATTAGGTAAATTTTTCAGGATTAGGTCTCTAAGAGTTTACTGGGTTCGACATTTGAATGATTCCTGTCCATTTACTAAGTGCAGAATCTTAGGTGGCCACAGCGTAAGCCATAGTTTGCTTGTTTATGTATTTAGTTATTTATTTTTTAAATCATGTTCTTCATATCTTCCTGGTTTCCTTGTACAAATAAGACAAAAAAAAATCAACTGTTGCACCTTTAAGGGTTTTACCTTTAATATGTTCTCAGAGGAGGGTCTCAATCTACGCCTGCATTTGGAGCATGTCAGGATATTCATATAAGGTCTTGGTTAAGCCGTTAATCAAGTAACTAGTCTACTCAAACACAAAATATCTTTTTTTTTGTTTTGTTTTGTTTTAAAGCATTAGCTCATTGGGCTCTATGACTGGCACATTCATAACTGTGTGTTTCCTGACCACTTCCTCATATTCTGTAGATAAACTGTTAAGCCAAGTCATTCTTGAAGATAATTCCAGCTGTATGACTAATAGTGAAATTAATCATTCAGATTGTGTGCATTACCCTACAGCAGCTTAGTCATTTCCTTAATAATCCCCTTCCTGGTTCCTCATTAGCAGGCTGTTGTGTGTCATACATAACTTTCTTTTTTTCCCTCCCCACAGCCAGTGCTCCAGTTCTCCACACAGCTGGATGCCATGCAGCACCTGAAGGACCAGTTGGAGCAGCGAACACGTATGATTGAGGCGAACATCCAGAGGCAGCAGGAGGAGCTGCGTCAGATCCAGGAGGAGCTGCAGAGGGTGCAGGGCCAGGGCTTACAGGTGAGAGCAGCCGAGTCGCAGAGAACTGAAGCCTTTTTTACATTTTCGCAGTGTATTGGGCCTTTGTAGATATTTTATAAAAATAAACTACACATCAGCTTATTTGATAGCTTTAGAGTTGATTTATTAGTAATTGTTTAATTTAAAATAATGTAGCTTTTCATCCTAAAAACTTTAAAACCTTTAATTTGTTGTATATAACTTTGAAATTGTATACTCAAAATTAAAAAGGAATATATAAATCAAAATTATTATTATTATTATAATTATTATTATTATTATTATTATTATTATTATTTCCTAGAAGGTTTTGGTAGACCTACTAGAAGTCTAGAAGGTCTTACAAAACATTATTAACTTTAAAAAAAATCATAGTCACAGCTGAAGCATGTGGAAAGAACGACATAGACAGGAAATTGTTTTCTTTTTTTGTCAACAACCTGTTTCTCGTTTGTGTCTTTTTAATATTGTCTTGGAGTCTCTGTGTGTGTGGGGGGGGATATCTGATGGATACAAGTGTGCACAAATATAGATCATTTTCCTTTTTTGGGGCTGCTGTGATGAATATTGTAGATGTTTGACTGCTACTCATTTAAACATGTATTGCGGGTGGGCATGTTTTTTTTTTCTCGGGCGGGGACCAAATATCCCCAAAGGATAGGAATATCTGACAGTTTTAACCTTGAAGGGATATTAAGGACTGGTGTTTTTAATTCAAAATGGCTAAAGGACAGACCTTTTGGTTACTGAGTTTGAGGTTATAATTGGGTTTAGATGTGGCATACTTAAACCTAATTAAATTAATGGCTTTAGTAATTGTCAATGGGAGGGTGTTAATGTGTGTGTGTGTGTGTGTGTGTGTGTGTAGATGTTCCTGCAGCAAGGTGGTGGTAGTCTGAACCTCGGCTCGGTGCAGTTAGCGCAGGGTTCCTCGGTGCAGCCAGGCACTGCTCTGACCATGCAGGGGCTGGTGGTGCCTGCAGGGATCTTACAAGGCAACCTGGCATCGTCACATACAGGCACACAGCACTCTGTCCCTCAGCAGCCCCAGACGGCTCAGCCTCAGCAGCAGAGCATTCTCCGAGAGCAGAGTGGCGCACACACACAGGTGACCCCCCCCCCCACCACGCACACTCTCACTCTCTCTCTCTCTCTCTCTCTCTCCTGTCAATCACAGCGATACTGGCCAAATATAGGTGTCTGTGAGCTCATGCATGTGGAAGGAAGTGTATAGCACTTCCCTCCGATTTGTTACACCACACTGTGATGCAGCAAAAAGACACAGTTGGCCGGATTTACATGTTTTAGAGGCAGCATGTGACCACCTGCACTTTCCCCTGTTATAGGATAGGTGGGTGGGAATCAACCAAGACTAAATAAGGGCTTTCAAAAAGCAAAAGAAAGTCTGGTTGACGTGTGCAAAAAGGAAAAAAGCCATGCAAGCAGTATGTTTTTGCTTTCATTCAAGCAGGAGTGTGCAGTCAGGTGTGAAGCTCGCTGGACAATGAAAGATCACAGTAATTACCCCAAACTTGTACCACTGCAATATGGTGCTTTTTGGTGGAAAGAGGCAAAATACTAAATAAAACCTCCAGATACACTAATGTTGATGGGCTTGATGAGCCCAAGCATATTGGGTGGATGCCCGACAGTAGAAGCTGAGATGGCACTAATGAGTTATTTAATCATTTAAAGCACCGTCTATGACATTTCCACTATCATAAGATGCTAGTAATGGGAGAAATTATATTTTTACCACAGAGCATCTTTTCTTCTCCTTCTGTAGGACTTTTGGTAATCCGTTAACTGTTATATTCAATGTTCCTGAGCTCAGAATGTAGCAAGCTGGCAAGTAACTTTAAATAGCTTGTAGCTTTGGTAGAAACTGGAAAACTGCAAGATTATGATTGGCTAATCTTGTTTCCCCCCATAGCAGCTGATCGCCAATAAAATGCAATTAAACAAACTAAGGAATGTGTTCATGAGGCGTTTGGGGCAGTTAAATAGTATGTATGTACTGTAAGTTTTTAAATTTGAATGCATTATTTTTCACTGTTACAGTTTACTGATGTATAAAAATGGCGAAACAAAGAAAGCGATACTAAATTAGTCAATATGATTCTGATCGCAGGTATCTTTATTAACTGTATTGTTATGGATCAAATAAACACTGGTCTACTTGTGTATCCTGGTGTATTTATGTGCTGAGCCTGTTTCTGAATCTTTGCTCCAGTCCCAGAGGTCGTCCCACACGCTGCAGTCTCCTCAGGGAGCCCTGCCTGCGCCTCTCTACAACACCATGATGATCTCGCAGCCTGGCCAGGCCAACGTGGTGCAGATCTCCACCAGTTTAGCCCAGAGCAGTCAGAGTGGAACCGCGGTCGCCACCTTCTCTCAGGACCGCCAGATACGGTACTGCGTTATTCTGATGCAGAATTTATTGCAGAAAGTCTGAACAGATCTTTCACCTTTTGCTCTGTATATATTACTTTAATAATATGTATTATGTATAAGTTTATAGTTTACAAGCATAGTATAATGTATTAAAGGTCCACTGTGTAGGACTTGTAGGATCTGTTAACCAAAATGGAATGTCATTTTCATAAGTATGTTTTCATTAGTGTATAATTACCTGTAACTACGAATCGTTGTGCTTTCGTAAGCTTAGAATGAGCCCTTTATGTCTACATAGTGCGCCGCTGTAGTAGCCCAGAACGGACAAACCTCTAGAGAGTGACTTCCACGATTCGTGTTCTTAGAAGCAGCAGCGTGAATCCAAAAGGAATCAATGAATAAGAAGAAAGGAAGAAGAGGAAGAACAAGAGGAATCCGTGTTTGCTGGTGCTGACTAACAAGTTTAAGAAGCCAAATTTTGAAAATCTAAGGCTCATCCTTATTATTTAGCATGGAAAAGCAAGGAAGTGTGAATGTAAGTAATTGGAAGTACACTACAGGCACCTGACGGCCACCGTACGCTCTTTGAAAAATGAATAGAGGACCTGTAAAGGAATGAATTGCATATTAACCCTTATAATTAACATCTGGACCTCAGATTGTTCAGAATTTATTTAGATTATATTCTGAGTTAATGTTTTCTGAGTCGAGTTTTGAATTTTCATCAACATATTGGTCTGTTTCCTACATTACCCACGGCCACCTGCCGATAGTGGTGCCAGTGTGAATTAGCCCTCGCCTCATCTCTACCTAAAGAGAGCAACGCAGCAGCACTTTAATCCTTTACTCTGTCCTTGTCTCTCACCTTGTCGTGTATGCACACTGCTCAAAGAGATCAGGTTCCAAAGCTTCAGCTTTCATGCTAACACCACCGTCAGCACCATCGTGCTTGTTATCTCGTCGATCGCTAACGAGTCTCTGCTTAAAATCAGCACAACTGTGTCGTGTTTGGGTCCAGCATTTATTTTCTGTTCTGCTTCTCCGTTGGAGTTCTCATTAATATGACCTTGAACATGGCAATGAAAATGGCAAGAGAGAAAAGAAGCTCTTGCTTTTTAGAAGCGAACAATAGAACCTGATCATTATCCCCTTTTCAGGTTTGAGATAAAAAAATTTTCCCCTTTCTGTTAAACAGCGTTGTAACTGTTAAAAGTGTCTTCCTGTATCTCCAGGATGACTCAGAAAAAAGAAAATACAGCTCCAGCCGACATATTATCTACACCAGAATCTCTAAACGCATAACATAGAATTCAGTATAGCCATATTTAATGTTTAAAGGTGGATGCCATTTACACAGCAATGCTGCGGCCTCCTTCCAGCTTATAGGCAGTTTCAGCCTTAATATTTAAGGTGTAAAATGTACACACAGCAGTCTCAGTTTTCCACTTCTCTCTCTATCTCTATCTCTCCAGATTCCCAGCAGCCCCTCAGCTCCTTACGAAGTTGGTGACGGGTCCTATGGCATGTGGTGCCGTCATGGTGCCCACCACAATGTTCATGGGTCAGGTGGTGACACCGTTTGCTCCTCAGCAGAGTCAAAATCAGACCATCAGCATTGGACAGCAAGCACCCACACCCTCGCAGGAGCAGCAGGGCCAGACACAGACCGGCACACAACCACAGAGCCAAACCCAGACTCCACTTGGCCAGACTCAGTTCCTCCAGGTGAGTAAAAGAAAAAAAAAAACAGCGCGGATGATGATCACGAAGCTCAGACAAGATAAAATGGAACTCCCAGTGTGTTAGTTAGACGTTATTCGGATTGAACAGATAGTATGTTCTATACAAATACAAACACGAATAGTAGGAGCACTATGAAGCTTCACGCTGAAACTGTGTGTGTGCTTCCAGACTGGTATCCCAAAAGTTGTGCTTGAGCATGAGGTTTTTATTTTCACCCACAGCGTGAAAGTCGAGCTTCTGGCTCAACTCAAAAACCACATGCAAAGAAGAGAAACATTTGGGCACTGGCCACTTGAAATCCATTTTTCTTTCTTGTCCTCATTCTGTGCCTGGGAAAGAAGTTAACACGTTATGGATTTGTTGATGGAGCCCTCCTTATAGTCCACTCCAGTACACAGAGCAGCGTACAGTGTCTTGCAAAAGTATTCACCCCCTTGGTGTTTTTATCCTGTTTTGTGGCATTACAACCTGGAATTGAAATGGATATTTTGGGGGGGTTTGTATCATTTGACTTGCCCAACATGCCTACCACTTTGAAAGTATCCGTTTAACACCTGAAGTGGTTCTTCCCCCACCACAAAGTCAATACTTTAGAGTAGTACCACTTGTAGTAGAGAAGAGTTTTTGTAAACAGCTGCAAGGCTCCTGAGGTATGTCTCTTTTAGCCTAGCACGTCTGTCCACTGGCATTTCTGCCCGTTCTTCAAGGCAAAACTGCTCCTTTAAGTTAGTTGGGTTGTGTTTGTGTACTGCAATCTTCACAATACTTTCACAACGCAAGGCACTGTATCTCTGCCGGGGTCTTAACATAATCAATTAATTAATTTACAAGATGTTGTGTATGGTTACTGTGCATGTTTCTCTTCTTTCTTAAATGATCATTCTCCATCTTGGAATAAAATCTTCCCTGAAATTCAATCAGGCATGATAATGCAATGCTGCATTAAGGACCCCATTTTGACTCGCAGCAGAACTTTTTCCCTCTGATCACGCGTCCCGTACACTTTTCTGATCTTTCCGCAAAACCTCAAAACTGAAGTAAAGCTGATAAAATATCATCAGATAACCGTGTTGTCAACTATAAAATAGAGTTCCCTGATTTGAGACAGCGTTGAGCTTCTTTACACGATCACATTAGATAAAAAGTGTACCGGAAAGTTCCACAGGACATTTCAGGTCCAGGAGCTGAATAAAGTTCTGCATATTGCTACTTGTTGGTATAGTTGTGAATTTAAAACAACCAAAAAAAAAAGACCCCACTTCTTTTGCAGTGTTTTCCAGTATTTCGGTTGTATAGTGTTAGAATCCACAGAAAAGGTAAAGGAAAATACATTAAACAATTCAATAAAAAAAAAACTAACAAATGAAGCATCTTCCAATCTAGACCACACCCACTTCTGGTTTAAATACAAATATAAATACAGATATGAATGCTTGGAGCACTAAGCAGTTACATATTACAGCTGACCGGATTCAAACCGGAATGTTTTAGGCAGTTATAAATGCAATCCATGAACGGACACATTAGAGAAAGAGTGATTTTGAATATCATTTAATCTACAGTACTGTGCAAAAGTCTTGAGCCACCCTATTTTTTAGTGAAGTGACGATGACGCTGAGTACTGGTAGCAAGAAGCTAGCCCCCTAATGTTAGTGATCATGTTGTTGATTATCTTCTCAATCTAGTGATTAATAAGGTAACTATAGATTTAATCACATACTGGGTCTGTATATCAAAAGGGGGTGAAAGATTGTTGATACTCATCAGCCAAATAAGTACACACCTTCCCTCAGTGCTCCCTTCAGACGCTCCGCCCTGCAAACTCATGGCCATGGCAATGACACTACGCTCCAGTTCCCTAGCTAGTGCAGGACTGTGAGGAGATTTTTGCTGTGTGTTGGATTAGAGTTGATGACCCGATCTCAAGGCGGTACTGCTATAAACTAATTTTAAAGTACAGAAGGGGGACACGTTACAGAGTTCTCTGTGTGTGCAGCCATGTTGATCCGGCGTCACTCTGTAAACAGGGAAGCAACAGGTGGTTTCAACAAGTGAGCATAAGCGTACAAACTTTTAAATAAAAAGCATTTACAGTGTTGTTTAATGTCCCGTTTAGGCGCCTCGTCTTCTTCATGGGAATCAGTCGGCGCAGCTGATCCTCCAGGCAGCGTTTCCTCTCCAGCAGCAGAACGCCTTCGCTACGACCGCGCAACAGCAGCAGGTACAGGTTCAGCAGCAGCAACTCCAGCAGCAACATCAGCAGCTTCAGCAACAACAGCAGCTTCAGCACCAACAGCAGCTGGCTTCTCATAGGCCAGACAGCATGTCGGACCGCTCCAATGCGCCGCCTCAGTAACCTGGCAACAGCAAGCCGTGTGGCGAATCTGACATCTGTTTTGCAGGGCGACGAAGGAGGAGCATTAGCAGTATTCAGACAGAACCTGTTATTTGGCACAAAGCATAAGGTGCTGTTGTGTCTCTGCGCCCTACACGTCATCCATCACCAAGTTCAATGCTCGCACTGAATTCTGGGATATATAGAACACACTTACTGAGCAGTTAGTAAGCTAGCAAGGGAACCCTTGGTTTATTTTTCACCACACCATCCGAGGCAAGAAAAGAGGCAGGGCAAGTCGTGAGGTGGGTCGTCTTTCATTCACACATTTACTTTAATTTATATAGCACGCTCCGGTCTGTGGGCTGGAGGTGATGATTCAGGACTTCAGAGAAGTCCTAGAGGACAAACGGCACCACTTGTCCACCTGTCCTTCTCGCTTATTCTCCTCCCTTTCCTTGCTCTCGCACACCTCTTCTTTTCATCTTTGTGTTTTCCATGTAAAAAAAAAAAAAAAAAAAGTGATTATGGGTCAGAAAATATTTTTAAGATTGTCATGTGGATTCAGCTTTTATTGTATAGTACACCTGTAAATTAATATGTAAATATACAGACAAAACAAAGAGAAACTAATATTTTATATTGATGCATGACACAGAAAAAAGAGTGTAGTCTGTTATTTGTAGCTTTGAATATAATTTTTTTCTAGTATTCAAAGGAAAAAAGAAAACGCACTTAATGGCTGACGCCTTCACGGACTTCCTCTTTGCCGTGGGGGGTGTGTGCGTGCGTGCGTGCGTGCGTGCGTGCGTGCGTGCGTGCGTGCGCGTGTGTGTGTGTCTGGAAAGCGGGTAGTACTGGTTCTGCTTCGTGTGTCACAGTTTGTTTAACACGACCCCTCATATTTTCATAACACTACTACCAATAACTTTAGTTTTTCCCCCGTTTTTACATGTAACCGAGATGCATTTATTAATCTCTAAACTGTACAGATATTTTACATTTGTGTATATATCCGAAAGAGCAGACGGAGATGTAGATTCATAATATATTATGATAAATGTGGAGTATCTAACGCTTTAACCGGCGTTAATCAGGAGCTTTCAGGAAAGTTGACCATGACATACTCAGGTGTCAGATGTCCGTTTAGATGCTTATACATGATGAGTGTGATTATATAATATTAATGTTTCATGGCTACATACTTTATAATATTATGTATGGAAAAAAGACTCACACAGTGCCAAGCCATAAATTAAGCTATATTCATTTTACAGTAATATGTAAGCTACGATAGAATAAATATATCACTGTAATTTTAACCAACATGAAGTTTAGCCTTATCCAACCAAACCTCACTGTCGCTAGTAACTCTTAGCACACGCTCCTGTATTTGCACGGGTTTAATCCTTTTTTTTTTTTTTTTTTCCCCCTGAGAATTTGTTTTGCTCGAGCTTGAGCATGCTATAAGCAAAATGGAGTCCGCTACCATGATACAGCTACATGTAGCGGAATCAGGAACGTACGGTGGAGGATCCTCGGCCCTTGCTGATGATGACTGATGATAATCTTGTGTCTGGTGCCGTCTTTTGTACTCGACGTCCACTTTTCCTGACTCATAAGTGTCCGAAGACAGAAAACATTAGCACTTATTTTTGAATCGCACTTTATATTTAGGGCTCGGTGGAACTTTAAACCTAGGCAAGGTTGTAATTTATTGACGTGTCCCTAAAGAAATGGAAAAAAAACAATGATTTACTTGGTAATGTAGTGTCTCCCCATCCTGACGGCTCTGTTCCTGAAACCGTAGCGGTGATGTACAGATCAGTCTGTGGTTTGTTTTGGACTTCTCACTTGCTATAGCTAAGATAAGATACAACACATCATATAACATTTTTGTTAAATACTAGGAAAAAAGTTATGCAACACTACAAAATTGTGCGTGGTGGTTAGTGTTGCAGCCTCACAGCTCGATGCTGAACTTGGGTTACTGTCAGTGTGGAGTTTAATGTCTTCTCTTTGTATCCATCTGGGTTTCCTTTAGTGTCTTCCTACCTTCAGAAAACTTGCCAGTAGGTGGACTGGATACTCTGAACTTCCCCTTGGTGTGTGTGTGTGTGTGTGTGTGTGCGTGCGTGCGTGAGTGCATTTCCCATTCCTAGTGATCTTGAGATAAGCTCCACATCCAAAGTGAGCCAGACCAGGATAAAATGTTTACTGCAGAATGAAAGACCGAATGAAGGAGTGTCTTCATAACTGAATGATGAAAATGAAACTCAGCCCATCATGAATTTAGTTTGCGTCTGGAGTGGAGGCTTTGCAGTTTCTCTCCTCCTCCTTGAGTGTTAGGAAGGTTATGACCTTGCTGAGGAAGCATTTAAAATTTGGACGATCACACATTTTAGGAACCCAAAACTTTTGTTGAATCGCAAATACGCTATATGGCAAAAAGTATGTGGACACCTGAAGCCCATATGTGGTTCTTGCTCAAATTCCCGCCACCAATTTGGAAGCACACAACTGTATAGGATGTCTTTGTTTGCTGCAGCATTACAATTTCCCAAAGGACTAAGAGATCCAGTGCACAAAGCCAGCTCCATGAAGACATGCTTTGCCAAATTTGGAGTGGAAGAACTCGAGTGTCCTGCACAGAGCCCTGACCTCATCCCTAATGAACACCTTTAGGATGAACTGGAACACCGACTGCACCCCAGACCTCATTTATGAACGATCACAACTCCCAACAGCCAAAATGGTTTAGTCGAAAGCCTTTGCAGACAAGTGGAGCTTATTATAACAGCAAAGGGGGACTAATCCTGAAATGGGTTCTTTAACAAGCTCATATGGGTGTGATGGTCAGGGGTCCACAAACATTTGACCACATAGTGTAGATGGTGTCAACAATCTGTCTTGTCTTAAAGTGAAATGTCCTGTATGACAAATCTGTTTTATATCAATGATAGCATTTAGCTTTTAAAGCATGCACAACTTTATCTTACAATAAAAAAGGGTAATTCTTTTCAGGGTACAAGTAGAAACGGGTTCCAATAACTCATATGTGCTTCATATGAGACCGCAGTACAGAACTGGTGTCATGTTCCACTTTCTCAGGATCTTTCTCACATTGTTCTCATCGCAGTATCCATCTGGTAGCACAGTCCCTCTAATGCCCGCCATCTGAATATCACGTACCCATTTTCCAACAAGGCACTTCGAGGGTGGTTTCGGAGCCGGTGCCTAATCTCGAGCCAGATCTTTCCGTTTCGACAGCCAAAGAACCGGCTCTCGACCAGGAAAACTGGTTCAATAGCGGCACACTTTTGCTGATCTAAAACCATGAATTGCTTATGGATTATACTCCCCAAGAAGATCAACCACAACTTAGTGACCACCATTTAAAATAAAATAAAATAAATAAAAACAGCTAGTGTAGAGTCTAGTCTGCCTAATTCAGAGAAGAAAAAAAAAAACAGAGCTTCAGTATGGACGTGAAAGTGCTAGCGTTGCTTAGAAAGCAAAGACGTGTAGTGTGATGTGATGACGTGGCTGTCTAGCTTGTGGAAAAACAGAACCAGCACTAGAACCTAGTCCGCATTGGCCTTCTCCAAGGACGGCTGTTAATCTGTTTGTCACTGCGGGTGTACCCAAATTAAATGGCCCGGTTGTCCAAATCCACCAACAAAAAACCGTTCAAAGACCTCACAAGCAAGATCCCATAATTTACCATAAGTACAAAATGAACCTCACTGGGCATGCTACGTAACCAGTATAACACCGTATAAGCTGGGTTTCATCCCTTCTTCTGAATAGATACAAGCTGAATAAGAATGTCTTTTTGATTAAAGGTGAAATAAGTTCTTAGTTTCCGCCTCAGACTTTGGAGTGTTCTACACCGCCAGCAGTAAACGTTGTGTGTGTGTACTAATTTTATACCAAATCTGTTCGCAGTCTTTAGCAAATATTCAGGACTCGGTAGTGATCGTTTCCACCATTTCTTCTTCGAATATCTCAGAGAGATGACCTAATGGCTGAGGAACATTTGCATGGCAGTACTTTCGCAGAATGAATGTAAGCCAGTGTCACTTTGCAGCCCAGACACATAAGCTTAATCATAACTTATCTTGAACAAATATTATCATAGAGAAGCGTATAACCTGTTGAAATATATATTTTTCTATGGCCAGACCAGACCACTGAAAGAGTTTAAAGAGTATATGATGTAAATATATATATATATATATATCTGTTAAGAAAGGGAACAGTAAATGAGTTTAGAGGATAAGGTTTCACAAAGGGTTTAAACAAACTTTGACACACTAGAGAACCAGATGGAGCAGGTTTCTCATGATGCAGTTGGGCTCAGGCCGGAGCCATTCCTCCTTCAGTCTGTCGTGAATGAGAGAGAGAGAGTGATGTGAGCTTCATAATATACCAGAAATACCGAAAAAAAAATCCCACTGACATTTATACTCCACGTGTCAGTGATTAACGTATAGTTGCTGTCTTGTTTTTACATTTAGGTTTTTTTGCTCAATTTTCTCTCTCATTTGAAGCAAAAAAACCCCAAACAATTAGTCAACAGTAAAAGCCACCTAACAAGAATCCATGAGGAAGTTTGTGAACACTTGGGACATCTCAGTAAAAAGGCGTCTCAGGGGCACGGTCTCCCGTGTCCAGCACGTCTTCATTTGTGTATACATCTGGGAGAATCGGTGTGCCGTTTGAACGTATATCGCTATATTCCAGTTACCAGTGCAAGGGCATTTGACTACGGCCCAAGTACTGCTAGTTTATCACTTACATTATTCCAGATTATTATTATTATTATTAAACAGCAACACTAATTACAAAACTTAGCATCTGAGCACTCCTATTGTAGACATTTTTTAACGTCATTTGAAAAGAGTAAAACAGCGAGGACTGGTTTCCTTGGACTCTGAATGCTAGTTGTCATGGACAGCGATGATAAGTTAATGTCTGGCATGAACAGGAGGCTGTGTTGGGGGGGGTGTTTAGGCTGTAGTAATAGGCGAATACTAAACATGGCTGCCTCCAGTTAGTTTAGAATAGTCAGGCCCACATCAGTTACTGTCTCTGTCTTGTTCTTTTTCTCTCTCTAAAGTGAACACTTGAAATATCTTGATCTCCATGCACCTTTCACCGGTCAGCCACCTAATGTTCTTTATGTAAAACCAGGTGTCTCATCATGTTTCCCTGGCATTCAGTATAATTTCAAATTTGTTACATGGTGTGAAGTAATTTTACGTTTTTATTATGTATCCAAAGAGCTGCAAGTAAAAGATTAAAACACATTAAAAAATCTTAAAGATTTTTTTAAACCTTAAGGTTTTACTAGTCCTTGAAGTACTTGAAACGAAAAAGGAGCTGGTTCATGAATTAATGTTCTGTAGTTGCACCATGCACACTAAAGCTTCTGGATGTCCTTCAATGTTTTCTTGTTTGTGTGACATTTTTGTTTAATTTCTGGTTGGCTCATGAAATCGTCCTGGTCAGTACATGGTCTAAGGGGTGGGAGGGACGGGTTTAATCCAGTCCTTTCAGTGCAGTTACACTTTTTTTTGCAGTAGATTATGGTCCACAGCGTGACTGGAACAGAGCGATGCTGTGAAGCTCAGAGGGGAGGATGAAGGCTGTGTGCTTTCTAAAAGGTGCTGTAATATCAGTGTATGTGCTGCATTGGGTCCATTTGATGGGCCACGCTAACAAAACCATAACGGAGGCTTTTGAAGCGAATGGGGCAGTTTGCTCTCCTTACTCGTTTTTTGAAAATAAACATCTATTTTAAAAACGTACATCTCACACCAACATGTGTTCTCTAAATGTGTTCCATGCTATTTTTGGTAAATAAAACACTTGATATGTGATGTGTGATGATTAATCCTAAAACCAATAGACCAGTGCTAATTTAGCTTGGATCTGTGTAACAAATTTCCCTACATTGCCTTATTGTTTTTTACATTTTTCTTCAACTCTGTCTGATATGTGCACATTGCAATCCAGAAACGTGCATTTCTTTTAGGCAAAAAAAACATCTGTTGACGCCTCTAAAAGCCAACATTAACAAATTAGCAAGCTGACGAATGAGTAACATGACGTAGGAAAGGCAAAGGAAAAGATGAGGCTATTGACATTTTCCTCATACGTGTTATAAAATTACAATATATTAACTTGGCATCCACCAAAGTTGTGAATACCCCAAGACGGAGGCGTTGATCTGGACTCCTCCCATGAGCACGGCAAACACGACCCCAATTTAAGGCACCAAAACTTGAATGAAGTCTTTTTTTAAAACACTGCTTCATTTAAAGCCCTTCAGCACATTATTCCACTTGCATTGATTCTCCACCAGCCGACTCCAGGCATCAAAAGCCATTCTGACAGAATTTAATTTATTATTTACAGGAATTTTTACAGTCAACTCCTCTGCACAATGAATAATGACCGTACTTACCCTTCACAGATAAATTAGTCCCGTCAAATATTGACAAAGGAATCACCTTAAACTGTACAAAACCCAGCAATGTCTTCCCTGACAGTTCTACAGTACTTGGACAACAGGAAGAAATAATAAATGTCCTGAAGATGAATAAAAATGGATCTGTAGTACTGAATAAATGATCAAATATAAAAGGGATTTAGTAAAAATGCTGCTGGCCTCTTAAGCCTCTTTAGCTGGGGGGAGATTATTTTATTTTGACGTTCCTTATTCCAGGACCAGACTACATGAATTCAGCCCAATTTTGACATGATTTTCTCAGAGCAGAAAAACGTCTATATGAACGTCAGGAACGGTGACCTGGCCTTGCAGTGCGACATCATCAAAAACGGCGACGTGGCATCTGGGACGCCTCACGACACCCAGAGGAAAAGTCTAGCGTGTCAGAATTTTTTTTTTATTTTCTCATCTAGTTTGCAACTCCTATAAGTTCCTTGACGTTCCTTCTGTAGCCATGATTGACAATTTCCTCCTCCCCGACGGCGAGCAAGGACGTGATCGATGCTTGGTCGGGGTCGAACCTGCCTAATCTGACATAGTGATCAGAGTGAAAGGCCGAAATACCGTGTAGTCCGATCCTGGGATTACAAAGTGATTCAAACAAATTATTCATACACACATGAATCAAGCCATTTTGACTTCTCCCAAATGGAGTCACTTTGCCAAGATGCATCTTACACTGAAGCTGTTAACAAGCAGGGGAAGTTTATGACCACCAGCTTGTGTGCGATATAACTTTAGGATACAGAGTGACTGAGATCTAGTTACGCTTTTCAGGCTGCAATGTTCAGAATCTTGAAAGCTGAGATCTGACCGGCGTTCCACACGTTCCTGGTTTTGCTCCAGTAGGAATATAAACTCTTAAATATACACAACACTGAGGTTTGGATCAAGATAGTCACAGAATACAGTCTATAAGATACGCAGTTTAGCTTGACGCACTTCCTGTCATCAAAACTATGTGGTTCTTGTCTACGTTTATTGCCAAAGCGTAGCACCAAGCTTAGAGGTCTGGCTTGCGAGACTACTCGCTGCATTTTACTGCAAAGCCGCATCATCCCATGAGTGGAAGGACACATAATTAGTTATCTAAACCTGGGCACTTGCTCATTAATAAGGATGTTACCTGATTATACACGTGTTGCATTCAGTCAGCTTGATGAGCTCATGCACACAGACTGCAGCTTTATGTTTGGGATGGGAAGAAAAAAAAAAGAAGATACAATGAATTTAACAAGGGACAGAAGTAAAGGAAATTAAATAGTTATTACAGGACACCCGCCACAGAATTAGAAAACAAACTAACCAAAATAAAAAAAAACAATGCAGCTACGACTGGGTCTAAACAGTAACACACTGCTTTCACGCACACTCAAACACACGCGCCACCATTCAATGGCAGCATTTGCGTACAGTCCGTCTCTGTGAATACAGCACTTCGGAGCCGATATTTACAGTGTGGGCAGAGAAAGCCTGTCCTCTTGTTAGAATCCAGTTTCCGGCTTGATGAAGAGGGCCGAGAAAGCGAAGGCGAGAAACACGATTCCTCCGATGATTGTAACTGTGGATAGAGATAAAGACACAAATGAAATCTTTCACTGTAAACGAACACTGCATGGATTAATCTGCTCTGTACGGGAAATATTACCAGTCCTGACTGATATCTTCTGAGCCACCATCCTTCCACCAACCACAGCCAGGCCTGTGCAGAGGCAATGTCCCAGAGTTCCACCCACCGCCACGCCAAAGGGATCCTGAAGCAAACAATATGGTATTGAGAAAAACACCCAGGTGGATATAAAGTGCTTTCAGACTGGAGGAACATTTCATGGTTCTTAGAACTGTTGGAGGAAGTGACCCCTTTTTGGTTTGTTTGCACTGCAGGAACTGAGAACTGCATTAAGGGACTCCTGCTTCAGGGTAGGTACTTCTGCACAATACGTGCGAGACGTGTGTACTGTGAATGGTCCAGATGTAAGTGTAGCGACATTCTCAGAGTCACGCAGTCGTACTTTATCCTGGTATTGTAATACACACTGACTGACCAATGGAAGAAAACAGACAGAAATGCACATGACGGCATGTTCTGGTTAACAGATGAGAGAAGCTGAAACCTGAGTGGCTGGTTAACTAAAGTGAAATTGAAAAGAAGCCTACAAGTGTTTGAACAGAAACGTGTGTGATGCCTGTCTCATTATTCCGCATAATTATTCCAAATCCATTTAATCACCAATGGATTTTCGAATGGTCAGATACGAGAAATCTTTGTCTTCGTATTAATTGGCCGAAACAAAGAACAAAGCGCAACTGGCAGCGTGTGCACTTTCTCTGGGAGACGCAGCGCCACATGGGGGGAAATACGTAACATGGTCAAAATCACCGAAGAGGTACTAGTCAGGTACTAGTCTATATAAAAATCACCACATCTTCGTACTGGTCAGACGAAAAAACCTGGGTTAAAAACAGGCTTAAATCCATGTAAAACGTTAGCCGTGTAAATGACAGTTCTTAATGTTAGCATTAAAAATGAAATGGGAAAAAAAAAAAAAAAACACACGGGTAAATTAACAGTCCAGACCTTATCGAGGCTATATGCGACGGAGGAAATACGGTGTGATTTTGATGCGGCTCACGTCACTTCAGTGTTCCTACTGAGTGTGATTGCAAACAGAAAAAAAAAGTCCCATGAAGGTGTGTAGTTCTCAGGGGAGCTCGCCAGGGGGTAGTCCCTCTCAAACACTCCCTAGTTGGGCCAGAAAGTGCCTATAGAAGCTGTTTGTCTAATTTGATCCTTAACTTCTTCAAATCATATCCTGTGCACTGCCTCCACATCCAAGACAAAGACCTGGAACGTGTGCTTTACTGTATGCAGTGTTCCGAGTGCCAAGAAACAGCTCCAAGACTACATTAAAGGAATCCAGATAGCTAGTGTTTAGTAAGAAACTAGTCCCTTCTCTGACCACAATGCTGGGAACACTGACTCTGCAGCGCATCAAACTACAAATAAATCAATCATTAATTAACAACTCAAACAATCAATGCTTAAAATACTGTTAATTTACTGCTAATTCTCGGATTGCACTGTGTGAATGTGGTTTCTATAAAACTGAATTATGATCATGATTCAGTATTGGACTGGAATCTACACTGCTTTTTCTGCGTTTAGCCTTCACGTGTCTGGATCAGCACAGCTGCATTACGTGAATAAGGCTACATTCACATTACAAGCCTCGTTCTATTCCCATTTTTTGCTCAGACTGGATTTGCCTATTTTGATGGTTCACATTCATAATTACAAGTGGCCTGTATCTAACTGTAATGTGAACGCACCGCTCCTCTGAAAAGTCACGCATGCTCACACTGATACATTGTTTGCGCGTGTCATCCGCGTCACCAACAACAAAAACATCTGTGAGACGACTCATCGTATTGAAACAGACAAAATGGAGGTACTAGTAGCTAACGTACACATCACATTTTGCTCCAGAGGGCAGTTGGTCAGCTGTAGCTCTCCTCCGCTGGTGTTCTGATGAGTTGTGATACCTCTGTGATAGCAGAGAATAAACCCGATCTTAGCCGTGGCCCTTAACATAACCCCGACCTTAACCGCAAGACTTCAAGCTTAAAAAGTTAACCCTAAAACCTTAAACCTAACACGCGACTGCTAAGTAGCATATCTCGACAGGTAGCACAAATCGCATGTGTACGGGCGAAAAGCCACATCTGATCTCATTTTTCATTCATGTCACATGGCCACGCATCAGATACAGGACCGCGTATGAAAGTGACTCAAATCTGATTTGAGAAGATTAGATTTCTGGGTCTACACAGCCCTGAAAAGATCAGATCGGTCACATTAAGGCAAAGAATCAGATTTGAGTCACTTCCGCATGGTAATGTGAATGAAGCTTTCATTAAACTTTACTGTAACTACAAACAGGTGACAAAGAAAAATAATTCATATGAAGTGTATTAAAAAGATGTTGGGCCACCACAAGCCATCAGAACAGCTCCAAGGCATCTTGATCAGAGTCTGCGGGACTGTTCTGAAGGGATGAACACCACATTCCCTCGTCTCAGATGGTGGTGGTGGTGGTGGTGGAGAGTGCGATCTAACACGTCTCTCCTAAACGGGGTGAAGATCTGACAAAGGTAAAAGCTATAAAATAGGATTTACATCATCATCATCATCAATCCGTTCAGCGAGCTCTCGTGCCCTGAAATGGAGGCATCATTATCCTGGAAGAGACCGATCGGAGGCATCTGTTAACTGATGTTAATTACATATATGTTTAATTCGAACATGCATCGACTGATTTTAAAATGAGCTTAAGACACTCCATAAAGCTCGGCTGAAAGTGAGGGTGGCGCCTCAGAGTATCTTTCAAGCGGAAAAATCTGGATGCGAGACGGGATGAAGGGGACGTGGCTTCCGGGGTGTCAGTTAAAATTACCTTGTACAAGTGGCGACTGCACTTTCACATGCCCATAGCCTCATCGGACACTCATATTTGAGAAGTCAAACCTAAATATGCCGATGTTAAAATATGGAGTTCATGTGAAAATTACGTAAAGGTGTGCAAGCGTGTGTGTGTGCGTGAGATCGCTGACCTCCCGTGCAGCCAGGACGATGGTGGCGAGCTGAGAGCGGTCACCCCACTCAGCCAGGAAAGTGAGTGTAAGCGCCTGGATGAAGATGGGCGAGATAAAGTTGTGCCACTTCTTCTGAGGCAACATGGCCGCCGCCGCCCCCGCCTCTACATCAGGAGCCCCGTTGACCAGTTTATAACGCTGAAGCTGGAAGTAAACGCAGTCGACCAAAGCTCAGATGAGGTGTTCAACACGATCAGCGGTTTCGGTTCAAACATCAGAATGTGTGATTTCGTTAAACAGCCAATGAACTCACCTCCTCGTCTTTCTTCTTAATCTCAGCCTGCACCTCCTCAAGCTCCTCCTGGCCTTCGTCAGCGCTCATCTTCAGCCCCTCTCTCAGCATCCTCACGCCGAAGATGGCAAACAGCGCTGTGGAGATGTAGTAGGTGTAGATCCGTGGGATGATGGTGGTGGCGTAACCAAAGAGGACTAATCGCAGGACACAGATCAGACGTTCATGTTAGATGTACTGCTGCTGTATTATTTCCCTATAAACATACTGTATCAGGTAATTACACTGTAACTGCACTGTGCACTCTGTGGCAACAGCGGTCTGTTCGACTGTAGTCTCCAAAGTACAGCTTTATGAATCCTTTGGCAGAAAAGAAAATGTCATTTTATAAGAAATGATGAAATTGGCAGTTCCTTCCTAAAAAAAAAATATGACAAGGCTGAGAAATAAGTTTTGGACACTTCCTGGTATTCATTCAAATGGTGCACAATGTAAGATTCAGTGGATTACAAATAAACTGAATGCCCCTCCCTTACACCTACCTTTCCAAGCGTGTATTAGCATGTATGGTGCCTGTAGCATGCTTCCAAATAATTACATTCACACTCCCTTGCTTTTTCTGTGCTAAATAATAAGCATGATCCTCCATTTTTCCAAATTTGGCATCTCAAACTTGTCAGTCAGCACCAGCTAACACTGATTCCTCTTCTTTCTTCTTCTTTGTCGTCATTCTGGCATTTCCTTCCAGATTCACACTGCAGCTTATAAAAACATGAAACTCAGATGTCACTTTCCAGAGGTTTGTCTGTTCTGGGCTACTTTAGCGGTGCAATATGTTGGCACTGTAGAGGTGAACCGCTCCCTATGTAGATACAAAGGGCTCGTTCTAAGATTTAAACCACAACGATAATGTTATTATCGTTAATCGTTATATCGTTAACCGTCACAGGTAATTATACACTAATGACAACATACTTATAAGTATTATATTCCATTTCTGCCAGTAGAGCCCCGTAAATCCTACATAGTAGTACATAGTATCTGACTAAATTAATCTACAGGGTGTCCAAAAAGT
The DNA here is from genome assembly GCA_030068235.1 of Notoglanidium macrostoma. Lineage (NCBI taxonomy): Eukaryota > Metazoa > Chordata > Actinopteri > Siluriformes > Auchenoglanididae > Notoglanidium > Notoglanidium macrostoma. The sequence continues at coordinate 1,175,329 of JAQQZR010000020.1, forward strand.
CAAGAACCAATGAGAGAACCAGGAATCACTATCTCTAACCTTTCGTCCAAAGCCAATGCCATTTTCACCTGTAAGGAAAAAATAAATATACAAACAAGTATAAAGAAACGATAAATACAAAATCATGTATACGTGGTTTAACTCCCACTGGTTCCTGACTTTTCAGACACACTGTATTTCCATGCCTCCTTCATTCTCTCAAACAGTGGCTTTTAAATCTCGAGCTTCAGGTCATTCACCGTTGAGGCATGAACACTCAACAAGCTTCTATTACAGCCTACAAATCCCAGTTTAAATGTTCCTTTTTACCACCTACAGCCCTTTCAGCTTCTCTCTGCTGCAGTCTTGTCTACTCCTCACACACCGCCAGCATATTCTCACCCTTTACATTATGTGTATCAGGTGTGGCATTCAGGTAAGTTGCATCACTTGTACAGCCTAATTTGATTATAATCTGATTGCATGTCATGTTTTGTTCATGTCATTTGTTTATCTTGATAACTGAATTTGTAAAGCGACCATGAGCTTGGGAATGGTACTATATAATATATACTATATAAATATATATAATACTATATAAATAAAGCAATGCAGTTAGTCATTTTTCATTCCACACTGCACCATGGCACCAATTTGCATTACGAGTTGTGTTATGAGTTAAACCGTGGGGCTAAAAACAAATGCCGTGTATGTAATCTAATTTGGATGAGCGCATTTTCTTAATAAAAAAAGAATTCAACCCATTTCATTTCCAACAAATCAGCAATATTTGTGCCATAGCTGAAATACGTTTACACGTGAGTAGCCACAAGCTCTATCTGGACAGTGTACTTTAGTTTTAGTTGGACTACACAAGCCTTGACTCAAAGTCACTGTTCACATAAGAACAAAGAAATCTTTGATGTGACGCTACCTGACAGGCAGGTCATGAGACCCAGAGCCAGCATGGCTCCTGCCAAAACAGTGAGGCGGTTATAGCGCATGGCCATGATGGCTGCGATGAAGAAAGTCTTATCTCCCAGCTCGGAGACGATGATGACCGAAATTGCTGCCACGAACGCATGGATAAATCCCAGGTTCCCTTTACTAGGCTCTTCTGGACTGACGGCCGGAGCTGCGGGTTGGCCCGTCGGGGATTTCTATACAAAGAGACAAAATTGTTATCACCGTTTCTTTAGAAATATGACAAAGAGGTAACAATAAAAAAACTGGCCCGGAGGAATATTAGCAGACCTCTTACTTACGGGTAGTTGGTGTAACTTACAGACATACACGCAAACTTGTGCAAGGTAACACAGTAAAGATAACTTTTAGACATGCCACGTCTGGGTGTTTTACTGCTGTGTGGCAACTTTTTCCCAATAAGTTAAACAGGAAACAAAAAAGTGGGATGATAGAGAAGTGGAGATCCTGATCTACAACTACAGAGCAGTTAATAATAACAATAATAACAGTAATAATAATAATAATAGTAAAAGTAAAGTTTGTTCACTTGAAAACAAGTAAAAAGTTTTCAAATCTTGAATATTTTTAATGCAAACCAGGAAGTACTGTTAACACAAGCTGTTTTAGATCAACAGTTTAGTGTTTTTGAGTTCTGCATGGGGAGGATTCAGATTCAGAATCAGAAACCTTTAATGGCTCCAAGTAATAAATATGGCATTCCTAATCTTGCATAATGTGCAAAAAGTTAGAAAATACACTGAAAGGCATCCTTGACTACAAAAAGATCAAATAAGAGACGCGAACAGAAGGTGAAGGAGAAGCTCGGCCTACCTGAATGTAAGACAGCTAACCAGCTACTTTATTTCAAATACATGAAATGCATCTTAGCCTCGTAGCTCCTGCTAAAGTTTACTCTCTACAGTGAATACTGAGCTAGCCAGGACACCAGCCTGAGCAGACGTACACACGTGTATTAGATGTTAAACTGTTAAGGTTACCTCAGCGGGCTGTTGCACTTCAGGTAATTTGTTCTCCTCTTGGATGCCTGAGACTGTTTCTGCACTCAGCACACTTAGGACCAAAAGCACAAATAAGCACTTCGCCTCAGCAGGCCGAGAAGCGGCCCGGAGAGGCATTTTAAACACTGACTAACGCAGCAATACAGCAACCGTAAATATATGATAGAAAGCAAATTCATAAAATCATATAACTTATCCGTAGACTTATGACAATTATCTAGCCGGCTAGCTCGCGAGATGTGATCATGTTTCCGAAGCCGCTGTTTTATTGCTAGCTTCCGGGAGAATCTGATTGGTCTATTCGGAAGACGACCCACTCGTTCTAGGACACGTCATGAAAATCCAAATCAGTGATTGGCTAATACATCTGCCAATAATTTAATACACAGGAGCGCAATTCAGCGATCAGGAACACTACAATCTAAAAAAAAACAACACACAGCCTGCAATTTCCTCACTAGCTAACAATACCAATTCCTAATAAAGTTTTGTTTAATACTGCTGTCGGAACGTGTTACTGAACTCGAAATCTGTCACTATTTTAATGTTTTACGTGTTTGTAGGGAAACCAAACTCTACAAAGCGCTAGTTTTACATTAACCCTATGGTTTTGGGACAGACTCTAAACCATGAAACCATTCCACTTGATGAATATGAGAGTACACACACCAATGAAATTGCACTCCGGGTTTTCCGGGTTCCCTACAACAACTCAGCACACGCAAGTGAAGTGACTCGTCAGTACAGCCACAGAGAGTAAAGCTGCTCGGTACTGGAGGAGGTACCGTCAGCCCCATTGCCATCACACAATGTCCAACTTTTGCTAAAACCTTATTCTTTTGTTATATGCCCTCAAAATTATCCCTAGGCCACGTTAAATTAATGTTCAACTAAACAATTAAATATTAGGAGTAGCCTAAGCTTTGCCTTATTTACTTT
>JAQQZR010000020.1:1184884-1195644 GCA_030068235.1 Notoglanidium macrostoma
GTGAAGCTGCTTTGAGACAATGTCTGTTGTTAAAAGCGCTATACAAATAAAATTGAATTGAATTGAATTGAATCTTATTATAACAGCAAGCTCCATATTAATGCCAATGGGTTTGGAATGGGATGTTCAACAAATAAATAAAGTCCCCTCCAGAAGTATTGGAATATTCATCTTTTGCTGTCAAACACAAATGTCTTCAGTGCACAGCAAAAACAAATTAATTGACTTTGCTGTTCCAATACTTTTGGAAGCGACCATGTAGGTGTGAAGATATATGGGTCAGGGATCCATATACTTTTGGCCATATAGTGTATGTATTCATTTCCACTGTGTGGATCATTAATTGTAACTTTATTCATAACATATCTGGTCATCTTGAGCATGGTGAAGTTCTGCTGCTGTCTCTTTCAGTGAAGCGCCAAGTGACTCGTTCTGTGTTTTCAACACTGAAATTTCTTGTTTCAACAGCTCTATTTCAGCCATGAAAAACAACCTGTCTGGCTTGGTTATTTCTATATGATACAGCAATATCAGCTTGGGAGTGCACTAGCTTATTTTCACTTTCAAGAGCTTGTCTGTAAAAAAAAAAGTAAAGCAAAACAAGAGTGTGTATCTTTTTTTTTTTTAAATCATTGTGATTTGATTCTGACTATTTGCATTCACATATTTTTTTTTTACATTTTGATAATTCATATTTAGCTTTTGCTTTTATCATTTTACTTGAAACTAAATTACATTACTCTGTTTCAAGTTCTCACTTTTTACAGGTAAAATGTTTAAATTAAACATTGCTATGGTCTATCAGACATAAACCACCCTGGTTCTGGTTTACTTTCTAATTTAAACGAGAAACCAAAAATGGTTTGTCTAGATTGAAACACTGCCTACGTACAGTTCTTAATTGTCTTCCTTTCATCTTCTTTGTCGTCCTTATAGTGCTTCCTTCCATATTTACGCTGCCACTTGTAAAAACGTGAAATGCGGAAGGCTCTCTCTAGAGGTTTGTCCGTTCTGGGCTACTGTAGCGGCGCAACATGGCGGCTCTGTAGAGGTGGACCCGCTCCCTATGTAGATATAAAGGGCTCATTCTAAACTTATGAAAACACAACAATCCATAGTTACAGGTAATTATACACTAATGAAATCATATTTATGAGCATTGTATTCCATTTCTGCTAATAGAACCCCCTAAATCCTACATAATGGAGCTTTAAAAAAACAGCTAATTCAGTTTCATGTTCTGCTCACTCTGATTTCATTCCATATATTTTGGCCACGACTGTCATTGAACTGTATAATTTTGTATAAAGTATACTTTTTACAGTATAAACTGTATAATTCCTGTCCTTATTTCCTCTCTGTCTTTTTCATTGGTTGTTGAAAGAATTTTGAGATGATTTACAACAGGAAAGGCTAATAAGGCAGCCCTGCTGTGTATGTGAAGTGGGGCAGGGACAGACTAATTGCCCTCTTTAACCACTAACTCTGGTGTGTGTGCATATGTTCGTCCATGTTTGATAGGTAGAGACCCCTGAAGTGTTTGTTGCCTGCTAGAGAAGATTTCCTGTCTGGGGAGGTGTATTCTGTTTCCTGCCCTTCCACCACTTCCTCGTTGGGCTCAATGTTGAACCCTCATGACCCTCTTCATGCCACCCAACCATCATTCATTTTACAATCCCAAATTGTTTTTTTTGACATGTCTTTCAAACGTATTGCAGCCTCTTTCACTACTATCTTTTGGGAGATACCAGTTAATGGCACTGATTTTCCTATTAGCTGCTATTAAAACTAAGTATTTGTGTCTGGTATTTGTTTTGAGTATAATCTCAGAATCATCAGTAAATCATCTGCATCACTGGGTGACTCAGCTTAACATGTGATTTTCCTTTGACTGCTGCTGCGGACCAACATGTCGGAAACAGCAACAACTCTATTATGAATCAAGCCAAGATAAACTTTATGAATGCGTCTTGGACTCAGATTCTTTCTGTTATTACTGATCAAACTATGCACAACTTTGATTACTTCTTAACCTGTATGAAGTGGGAGATAAAATTTCCAAACTGACCCAACCCTTGTGCTCTAAATCGAAACTATGTGTTTATAGAAACATTTAGAGTTTAAGGATAAAATATACTTGCTTAAAGCAAAAACTACTTATTAAAATACATTTTGATTCTGAAATTCATTTTAAGGCTGTATTTAAATGGATAATGGCTTGTTGAATACTGAGTACCTAAATAAGAAGCAGGGGGAAGTTAAACTCTGCACAGAAAGTAACCAAGGCTCAGGATCGAACCCTGTATACCCTGGAGCTGTGAGGCACGAACACTCCCTTCTGCATCGCCATGGAATATTAACAGGCTCAAATAGTCTGGTAACACTATAAGGTCCACATCTGAGCAACATATTAATACTTAAATAATAATTCTTAATGAATGCATGCGCTATTCCTTAGTGCATCAGGAAATAATGGAGAATATATGTACATTAACAGCATCTGAGCCATAAAAAGTATAAAAATTCGACACACCCCTGTTAATGTACAGTAACCTGGTTGTATAAGTGTGCACACTTGTAACACAATACTCAGTGTTTTTGGGGAAGATTATACCAAGTTGGCACATCTTGATTTGGCAATTTTATTTCACTTTTCCTTGGTAAAATACTCCAGATTTATCAAATTGCAAGATCTCCTGTACACAGCCCTCTTCAAGTCATTCCACACATTTTTGATAGGCTTTAGAGCCGTGCTCTGACTGAGCCGTTCCAAAACGTTGATCTTCATCTTCTGAAGCCGTTCCTTTGTTGACATGGATTTGTGCTTTGGGTTGTTATCATGCTGGAAGGTGAAATTTATCTTCATCTTCAGCAGTCTAACAGAGCTCTGCAGGTTTTGTGGCAAAATAGATTGGTATTTGGAACTGTCCACAATTCCCTCTATCTTGACTAGAGTCCCAGTCAAAGCTAAAGAGATCCACTTGTATTTCTTTACTCTGAAAACCTCATTCTTTGTGATTTTACGTAATCTTCTTATTATTGCTTTTATTCCTATAAATCTTGGGATCTCTAGGCACTGATTTATTATTAGGCTATATTATAGGTCTTTTAAAAATGTAGTTTGTAGTAGATTTTAAAGTATCCATATTAGTAAAAGACCCACCATACTTGGGCTTTGCCCAAGTTTTCAGCAGTCAGGCTCCATCAAATAAAATTTCCATCTAAATTACATTTAGTTGCCAGTTGTAAGGAGAAATTTAGGACATCTGTAACAAAGGAAATGTTGAAAACAGTTGAAAATAAAACTATGCATGTCTATATAGATTTGTCTTAGAAGCTATTTTTGCATGTAATATAGCATCTAGGTTTTCCATCCATCCACTATCTATACCGCTTATCTTTCAGGGTCACAAGGAAGCTGGAGCCAATCCCAGCTGACTTCAGGTGAGAGGTGGGGTAGGCCCAGGACCGCTCGTCAATCTGACTCAGGTGGACGAACCACCAATCACACACATGGGTAATTTAGAGTAGCCAGTTGACCTAATTTGCATGTCTGTGGGAGGAAACCAGAACACCTGGAGGAAACCCACACAGACACATAGAGAACATGAAAACTTCACACAGAAAGGCTGTGTTGTTCAAACCCAGAACCTTCATGCTGTGAGGTGACAGTGCTAACCATTGCACCACCATGCTGCCCACATCTAGGTCTTCTTTGGTTATAATGGTTTCTTACATGTCAAAATCTCACAGTTAAACACCACTTCTCCTTTCCTCTCTGTTTGTGTGCTCTCTTTCTGTCTCTCCAGAAACAACAGTGGTCAAAATTTTATTTCTTTTAAATCAAAGCCTGCTGGCCACCTTCAGCTACCCTACTGTTTTCCCAGCTGTGTAATACAATATGTGTGCTACTATTAACCTAAAGGCATCAAACAGAAAAGACACATGAGCCTTAATGCATGACTGTTTATAGAGTAAATATCTGTGCAGCCTGAAGAATTCTAATGATAAAGGGAAAGAATCATTTACGAAAAATCACAGGGGCTTTGCCAGTCAACATATGAAATATGAAAGCAGCTAGTTGGATGTATATATGAGTTCTCACCTTCAGGATTTGACCCCTTTCTCATCTCCTTTGGGGAATTTAACTACAAGGGATTCCTTGTTGAGGGAGAATAATTTATTTTACTAACTTCTGGCTTTCAGATGTGTGTTTCCTTTTGCTACACCTGCAAGAGTTCTTGCTAATTGGAGAGGACATTGCTAATATATTAATGCCACTGAGGATGGGGCAACAGCATTTCTGAAACCTCTGTGGAGCTCATGAAAAGTAAGTCATACCACACATGGGAATTAAAACATGGCAGGGTTTTGGAGACTGTACAGTGATGCTTATAAGAGCTTAATGACAGGCTTTGTCGCATACAGTATTCACCCCCTGTAAGTTTGCCACATTTTGAAATGGATCTGAATGGAGTCACAAAATTGTCCAATTTAAGTGTTGTGATCTCAATATAAATACATCTACTTCTGGAAGACCTTGTATTTTTTTTTTTTTACCTAAAAACAATTATCATGAAAACCCTGGAGGTATCCAAACCTGTCCCGGAAAATTCTGAAAAAGTATCAGTCAAGGTTTGTTTATTAAAAAAATCTGAAACTTTGGCAAACCTCACAGAAAACCATAAATTCAATTACAAAAGGATAAGACTGCTTAAAGAAAGCCATCCACCAAAAACCAGTAAGCAGGTAAAGAAGGGATTAATAAGCAAAGCACCTAACAGACCAAGGATAACGCTTAACATGATGCTACCACCTTCATTCTTCACTGTGCTCTCAAGCATTTCCACCATTTCAACATAGTACTTTGTACTGAGGCCAAAATGTCTGTTGAGTCTTTTTGCAAACTCCAAACAGGATTTCATTTTATGTGTAAATAATCTATTGTCAAATTATATTGAGTCCCCCAATATTATGAGCTATTTTGTGTAGCTTCATGACATATAATCACTATGAAGTCAATTTCACTTCCAGGTTTCAGCGCAACAAAATGTGGAACAGTTCAAGGGGGTGAACACTTATGCAAGGCACTGTAAAAGCATACACTGTCACATGAAATTGTGCTCATAATGACTGACAATAGATGCTACAGAGCCAAGGACCTTTAACTGGACAGCCCATTACGGGCACAGTGTTCCACTGCATGACTGGAATATTTTATAGTGTCACACAATGACGTGAATATGTGTATATTTAAATTTGCATTTATGTGCATTAGTCAGTCTGTTGCTCCCTGCTGGCTGGATCTAAAGAACATTTCCATCATTCTTTCTGTTATTTTTTCCAGTGGCCTCCTCTGGTAAGAGAACAGGAACTGACACACCTTGCACACTTCCATCAAATATATGTATCACTGCCATCATTATTGCCAGTAAAGGCTCATCATAGTATTGAATGGGAGGGCTAAAACCCTATTACTGCTCATCAGTCTATGAGTCACTTGTCATTACCACACTATATGGCCAAAATTATATGGACACCCTTCCTAATTATTGAGTTCAGGTGTTAATGAAATGGATTTCCACACTTGCACACAAGCCTACAATTACTATGTACAAAACGAAGCACTGGCTGGAATGTTGTAAAGCATGGTGCCACTGGTCTGATGGAACAGAAACGTTCTCTGGTGTGGTGAATCACACCTCATTATCTGATAGTCTGATAGACGAATCTGGGTTTGGCGGATGCCAAGAGAATGCTGCCTACTGGGATGCAAAGTGCAAGCAATGACGTTGGGTGGAGGAGGGATAATGGTCTGGGGCTGTTTTTCAGGGTTTGGGCTCAGCCCCTGTTAATGTTAATGTTAATGCTACTGCATGCAAGGACATTTTAGACAATTGTGTGCTTCCAATATTGCAGCAACAGTTTGAAAAAGAGCCTTTCCTGTTCTAGTATAACAATGCCCCTGTCCATAAAGCAAGTTCCATAAATGCATGGTTTGATGAGCTTGGTGTGGAAGAATTTCAATGGCTTACACAGAACCCATCTGAACACTATTGGGATGAACTGGAACACTGATTGCAAGCCAGGTCTTCTCATCCAACATCAATGATCTCATCCAACATGAATAATGTTCTTTTGATTGAATGGGCAAAATTCCTACAGACACACTTCAAAATCTTGTAGAAAGCCTTCTCAGAAGAGTGGAGGCTGCAAGGGGGTAAAGGGGTTCACCGCCATATTAATGCCAATGGTTTTACAATGGGATGTCCAACAAGGACAAGGACTCATATAGGTGTGATGGTCAGGTGTCTAAATACTGTTCTGCATCCAGCGCAGGATATCCTCATAGGCATAGACATACAACTCTTAGGCATACACACAGGAACACAACAAACACACATGCTAATTAAAAGACATATATGGAGCACCTTTTGTCCTTGCACGACATAATAGTATTGCACATACTACTATGATGTTTTATGAATGTGTCAGTAAAGTGTGCTTTAACACATTAGTCAGAATGGTCACCAACTCTAGAGGGTGTCTCACCTTGTGTAATCACTTGACATTGCTTGCAGTGATAAGTTGCATGAATGTACACTCTGGAATTAAAAGATATCAGCCCCAGCCTGAGCTTCATATGTCTATTTTTTTTTCCAAAACTGCTGGTGTTTTGTTCTTGAAACCACAAAAGAAAAATAATCCACTTCAGACCATTTGTTTGTCTTTTGTGCATTTTATTTTCCCTTTAAAAGTGAGGGAGGGAGCCCATTTATTCCAGTCAGCCCTGATAACAACATCTCCCGAGTATTAGATCAAACCTCACACTTATGATGTAAACAATCTTGGAACTCTTTACTAATTTCCAGATCAGAAATAGAAATTGTATGCCTTTTCAATTGGAAGTATATGACTTTAGACACTAGTTATGAAGAGGTTCTTCAGTTTATAACATAAAAACATCCTGTTTCCCTTTCCTCACATAAAGACTAGTAATATTCCTTTGTCTCTTCATTAATCTCTTAATCTCACTTCATATGTATTCCACCTTTTTATTTCCATCTATCTCTCTCTTCCCTTTCCTTTCTTTAACTCTTTGTCTTGTGCCTGGTTCTTCTTTCGCCCATTTCCCATCCTTCAGTGGATCTCCCAGTTCGCCAGTGAATCAACTTCACTCTTTGTTTTGGTCTAAATTCAGGACAGGCCATCAGGCCCCCACAGTGCAAAATATACAAAGAAAGAAGAAAACAACAGTTAGAAATGAAAAATGTTCCTGTCGGGACCTTTTCCATATTCGCCACAGGGACTGGAGCAGAGCAATAGGAAGCACGCAGTCTTTTTTCCCCTTTTCTTCTGGAGAGTAAGGGAGGAGGTGCAGGTGCTATGGCTCCCAGTAGAAGTGACCAGGACAGGAAACATGTGGAGGTAGAATGACTGTACCCACCCACCCACACACACATCCACCCACACACACACACACACACACACACACACATACACCAACATAGTAGAAGGGCCAGTATGCACAGTAAAACACCACCAAGTTTGTGTGCTGTTGTTGTCCTTGATGGAAACAATATGAATAAATTCAAAACTTAATATAGCACAAGCAAAGATTAAGAAAGTATAAGATAAGAAACAACAATTTACTTTGTAATTATCCTATTTGAGGAAACTGTTTCACTAGATAGTTTTTTCTTTACAAAATATCTACAGTGGTTCTATTTTTAAAGCCTTCACCCTGAATTACTAATGCAAAAGCACAAATGCAATGCCTTTAAAAAGAATTTACCCCCTTAAAAGTCATCATATGGTTGAATTACAAATTAAATTACTAGATTACTAATATTTCTTTTTTGCAAACCAATATGTTCTTAAAGTACATTTTCAAAGTTCATTATTTGTCAGCAGATCTTTAAAAAAAATTAATAAATATGAAAAATGCTATTTGCATAAGTAGTTCACAGTAGTACTTGGTAGGACCACTTTTTGCTGCAATAACAGCTCTAAGTTTGTTGTCGTCAATTCCTACAAGCTGCTAGATTTTCACCCACTCTTAATGGCAGATTTGCTCCAGGTTCTTCAGGTTGGTTGGATGTTGTTTGTTGACTGCAGTGCTACAGATTGTCAATGGGATTCAGATTGGACTATGACATGGCTGCTGTAGAACATTCACTATGTTTGTTTTTAACTACTCCTGCATTGCTTTGAGCTAGTGTTTGGGACCATTGTCCTGCTGAAACATGAGGTTATAAAACCCAACACATCTTCACTGTATCACTTTCATGCTTTCATATGGATCATCCAGAGAAGTGTTTTTTTTCTTGCCACCCTTCTATGCACTCCTTAATTATGCAGAGCTCTTGAAATAGTTGTTCTTGTGCACATTCACTACACTCCCAGCCACTGTACTCTGTACTTAGACTCAAGAATATTAAGAAATGGCACTAGCGGGAACAGAGATGCATGATTCAAGAGGCTTTAGCTTAGCATCCAGGACGCATCTTTTGTTTTTTTTGTAAACGTTGTAACCGTTTTGTGTAAACATTCAAAATTGTTCAATTTAAATACCTAACACTATAATCTCTTTTAAAATCACTCAAGGATACCACATTCATCATGCCAGTAGCTGAGGAAAATCCACCTTCTTGAACAAGCATTAGCAGCACTAGCATAGTCGGAATTCCCATGGCTACTAGCAGAATGAATTCCTCCATGTTGGAGAGGGAACATCACAGCACACAAATAAAAGCCAATAGTAATCACAGGGCCGAGGCAAATTAGCATATGTTCTAAACCTTTAGAGTTCAACATTTATATTTAACATTTAACATTTAGATTTAACATTTATATATAGGATATACCATTTAGATTTAACATTTACCATTTACACAGCAAGAACTAACATGACGAAGTTTAACACTGTTTTTTGAATGAATTTATTTCTAAATGTATTAAAAATGACACCTCTAAAAACATTAAACTGTTTTCACAAATGGCACTCCATACCATTATCCTTGGTATTATAATGATTCAATCAAAATTAACAAAGTGGAGGTATAATGTGAGAGGAAATTGACTTTCAATAATATTTAAGTGATTTTTTGGGGAGGAGGGGTGCAAATATTATAATATATTCATACATTTGCATTACTATACAGCCTGTTTATATTTGTCACAGTAATTTCAAGTAAATGCATTTATGAACCATTTAGTCATGTTTCACACCAGTACTGTAAAAAAAAAAAAATTGCCCCAATAAATTATGTGAACTTATTTCTTCTTTTTGACTCAAATGTAATGGTAAGTTAAGAATTTTTAACTCAATTTAATACATTTATTACAATTCAATTTATAATCATTGTCTTGACTACTGGTAAGTTTGATGCTGAGTTTGAAGTAAGAGTGATGCTGACGAAATACCAGGAAATACAGAGAAGTTGCCATGATTCAGAAGTGATTCAGGCTACATCCACATTAATACATTTTAGTTTTAAATCAGCTTTTTAAAATGAAAAGTATCTCCATTCTGATGAGCATTTTCACATTGTATCAGAAATGGTCTATGTCCATACTAAAATGCCTGAAAACACACATCACGTGACCATTCACATGCATTGGGCATGTGCGTACTGATATAAACAGGAAGCAGATTGCAGGCAGTTTTAGCATTATAAAGTGCAGAATTAACTGAGAAACAGCTGCTGACAAAGACAACAAGGTCAGCAAATGCTTGTAACTTGTTATCAATGCTGGATTCACCACTGGTAATCGAGGCTGATGATGTTTGTTTTCTTCCAGAAAAGGGTCATGTGATAAGAGCGGGCCAAATCAAGGAAGGATACGTCGTAACTGATAAGACCCAATCAGAATGCGAACATGGGTGTCTGCATCATCGTTTCCAAAATCCTCCGTTTTCCCTCACCCACACTAAAATGTTTTCAAGCTCAAAGCCAGCTGTGTTTTAAAAATGCTCTGTTTTGTGGCTCAGAAACGCAGGAATAGTATGGATGCCAGGTGTAAACATAGCAAAGGTGATGTGTTTTAAAACTAAAATATATTAGTGTGGATGTAGCATCAGTGTGAAATTTAAGGAAACTTGCAAACTTGCCTTTATTAGTCAAGATGAGAAATAATTTAAGTAGATACAATTTGAAAACATCACTGCTCTTAACTTAAAATGGCAATTGATATAATATACAGTAGTTATCTTAACTTGAAAGTTAAGATAAGGAATTGTATGTTTATTTGACAAAGTGAGTTTTCTTGAATGGATAATGTAACTAAGTTATTTTAACTCAGACAATCATTTTGAAACAACAAATGATCATTAGTTAAACAACTTTTAACTTTTATTGAAACAAAGATCGTCTTCAAGGTGAGTTTAATCATGATTATAAGGCAGCATGTGACCTTTCGTTTCCAAGTTTAACCATCTTGAATTTTTTTTTACAGTGTACATGCTTTAGAGTTAAAATATAAAACAAAATTCCAAGAATTGAAAAAACAAAAACAAAAAACTGCGAATACTGTTGGTGCACATAAGGTTTCCTTACTAAAAATATTATACAGGGTTAGGCAAAAGTAGGTTAACAGTTGTGAGTATATTCTATAATTTTTTTCTTGTATTATTAATTAATTAATTGTATTATTTATTTGTATTATTTGTCCTCTAATTTGTCTTCTTCTTCTTCTTCTTCTTCTTCTTCTTCTTCTTCTTCTTCTTCTTATTATTATTATTATTATTATTATTATTA
>JAQQZR010000020.1:1212309-1226449 GCA_030068235.1 Notoglanidium macrostoma
CACAGACAAACAACCACACACGCTCGCATTCACACCTATGGGCAATTTAGAGTAGCCAGGTGACCTAATCTGCATGTTTTTGGATTGTGGGAGGAAACCGAAGCATCCGGAGGAAACCCACGCATGCACGGCGAGAACATGCAAACTGCACACAGACCCCACTCCCACCACCCTGGGTGATCCGTGGATCGAACCCAGGACCTTCTTGCTGTGAGGCGACAGTGCTAACCACCACACCACCGTGCCACCTAACGAAAATATTCTTTTATTAAAAATGAATAATGGATTAATAATGACTCAATAACAATCTTTAATGTAATGATGAAGATTTGTGAAGCTTAAACACAAAACATCTGCATTTGCTTCTCTGTTCTTTAGCTTTCAGCAGTAAACATTTAAAATGATACAAATCTTTCTCGTTTAAAAAATATCAATCATGGACTTCAGATCTGGCCATGGCTACATATCCATCATTACCAACCCCAATTTTAGGAGTAGTAATAGAGTACTTACAGTACTCAAATAAATGTACTTTGTTACCGTCCACCTCTGACTGTACATCAGACTGTGCATATATGTGCTCAAATATACAACATCCCCTTAATCTAAGTCATGATTCCGTATTGTCCTGGCATAGCAGCATAGACAAAGCTGTTAAATTTATACCTTTTCTGTCTTTTCAGAGAAATCCCAACCACTCCACACGAAGACATTATGAGACTAAGCCCTACAAGAAGAAGCTGTGGAACTCTCTCAAACTGTCGAACACGCTGATTTTGGAGAATCTTACAATCAACGACACAGGGGAGTACGTGTGCACAGCGTCCAGCAGTAAGATGCAGAAAAGCAGCCGAGCAGCCCTAATAGTTTATGGTAAGTGACTAAGCAGTTCTCAGCTTCCTCTGTGAGATGGAACTTGAAATCATGAAGTTTGTCTCTTATCAGGACAATACAGAAAAGTCTCTTAAAGCATTTTTTTCCTTAAATATTGTGCCAGATGAAAAATAAATAACAATATATTAGTGGTATTCAACAGACAATAAAGCTGCATTTTGTGATTGTGTTTGTGTTTTAAATACCAGGGTTATTCAACTAACTGACTGAGAAACTGTTGACCAAACAAACTGCAATATACTATAAAATAGAGCAAAAGGTTTCAGACCTCCTCTTTACTCGTGACAGTTCAAACGACCCAGAATGTATGGAACATTTCAAGGTTTAGGATTAGTATTAAGGGTGGGATTAAGTTGCAGTCTCTATCTCTGGTTGTTCTTAACCAGGTTTTTACGGTTTGGTAAACACTCTGGTAAACTATACTGTTTTATTTTATAGCATATACAGCAAGTTGAAAAGGACATAGATATAGAATGAAACTGAAAAACAACCCAAGATGTTAGTTTGTGGTGGTCTTCTGGCATAATCACACGAATTCAAATTGTCCAAGCTAATTCCTAAACAAATCAGATATTGAGGTGAATATTTGTTGTTTTGTTTTCTTGTCATATGATTGAAAAATCTTTTGGTAATTCTTGTATTGCAGAGAAACCTTTCTTAGTGCTCCATGATCAGTCGTTCCAAACTGTGGATGTAAACAAGGGTCAACGAGAAGCAAAGATCCCTGTTAAATACCACGCTTATCCAGAACCTAATGCAAAGTGGTGAGTTACAAGATTTTGCGCATTTGTGTGTGTGTGTGTGTGTGTGTGTGTGTGTGTGTGTGTGGTGCTCTGTATCTGTATAAGAATCTGCACTTTAGCAACAATATCTAAAAAAGAGCCACATTTTAATTTAGGGCTGCGTAGTATGGCCAAAGTCAGTTAAATTCATTTTGATTTATGTAATGCTTTTAACAGTGGATATTTAAATTTAATTTGACCAATAATCAGCAAGACGGGAAAGCTCCCTGAGATGACACGTGGAACAAACTTTGAGAGGAAGAAGACTTGAAAGGGAACCTGTCCTCATCTACGGATGTTTAATGTAGAATCACTACGTGTGTTGAATGTATCTTGAATATGAGCATCAGGGTCATTTTTGATTTCATTAGAGCTGATCATATTGCAAGGGTGGTGCACTGGTTAGCACTGGTTTCCTCCCACAGTCCAAAGACATGCAGATTAGGTCAACTGGCTACTCTAAATTACCCGTAGGTGTGAATGTGAGTGTGAATTGATTGGTGACCTGCCAGGGTGTACCCCGCCTCTCACCCAAAGTCAGCTGGGATCCAGCTTCCCCACAACCCTTAACAGATAAGCCATATAGATAATGGATGGGTAGATGATCATATTTAAGTTGTATAGCTACTCATTATGATGTAGTCAATACATGAGGCCAATTTGAGACCACTCTGGTGTAGCAATGTTTACCAAAATGTATTTATTTAAAATGATTTTCTTTAATTTGGTGAAATACATAGAACGTGTTGGCACTCTGAGATTTATCAGGATTTTTATAGCACACAATAACAAAAATCATGTCATTTGTCTTTATCGTTGCCTAAAAAGTTTCAGACAATTTTATAATGTAGCAATAAATGTTCAAGCTTGACTTTAATTATTCTTCTCTAGTTCTTTTCTTCTGATATAAACCACACTCATTCATTTTTGTAAAAGTGTCATTATTACACTCTGTCTTGTTCGAACAGGTTAAAGAATGGCCAATCCATAACCAGTGAAGAGTACAGGATGAGGCCATCCAGAGATTCTCTCACTATATATGAAGTCACAGAAAAAGATGCTGGGAATTACACTGTAGTCATGACCAATAAAATCACAAGAGAAGTACACAGCCAGACATTTCAGCTATTGGTCAATGGTAATATTTCTATCATCGTTCTCTCTTCTCTTGTCTTGTCTTCTCTTTTCTCTTCTCACATTCTCTACATTTTGCCCACAGCTCATCCTAAGATCTTTGAGAAGGAGGTACCCTTCGATCGAAATGTACACATGTTTGGCAGCAGCCCCACTCTCACCTGCACTGCTTTTGGTGGCTCCAGTCCTGTCTCTATCCATTGGCAGTGGATGCCCAGTGAGGACTGTCCAGCTAAATTTCGGTAAGTCTACATGTCATCTGCTTGGACAACTCAATCTCACTTACTGTGAATCTAACAAGAAAGTTTTAGTTGAATTTGGACCCGCATTATATTCAGATCAAGTTTATTCTGAAACATTTTCACTTTATTTTTGGATAAAATACTAATTCTGACACTAATACTGCTTTCTACCAAACTTTCTTGGATGAAAATCTCCAGTGTTGAATTAACACCCTACAGTGTTTATATATGTCCAATTGGACACCAATGAATTGAAGGTCAATGAAACTCAGCACTTTGAGTTTAAATTCTATCTATCTATCTATCTATCTATCTATCTATCTATCTATCTATCTATCTATCTATCTATCTATCTATCCATCCATCCATCCATCCATCCATCCATCCATCCATCCATCCATCCATCCAGGGTGGGCCAAAAATAGGTAAAGACTACTGATCGGGTCATGTTAACCCGATAGGTGCTTGAAATGTCCTCCATCAACGTTGCAATATTCCTGTGATGTTGCTTTTATACAGCAGTTCTATAAACAAGAAATTATGTAATTGACATTCCCGATACAAAATAACCAAATGTTCTGTTTAGTTTTGCTCTGCTAGCGTAAAAGTTTCCTGAAGAATCCACATTCACTTTATAGCACGTCGGCTAGATAACTAGCTAGCTCACATCGACTTGTACACTACTGTTAAAGGTGCTTCTGTAAAACCAAGAGCTCATCTGATGAGCTCAAAAGTTATATTCCTGAAAAATATTATTTTCCCTGTCTGCTGATGATATGGCTAACCCTACTGTAGTAATGGTTTCATTCTAGGAAGTGGAATTCTACATAGTGAACACTATCATTCACAACAGTGCAGCTATCGAGAAATATAAGCACGCTCAGAATGCTGCTCGACCACTCAAATTAGTGGACCAGAGCTAACTGTTGTATATAATATGAGACAAAGGTAAGATATGTTAAGGTATATTAAGAACTGTATTGTTGTAAAATTAAAACCTCCTGACCTGGTGAAAAGGACCTCCACCACTAAGTTAATATTTTTACACAAACACTTAAGTGGATACTAGCAGGTCAAATTTGTATCAATTCATTAAACTAGAATGTTCCCATATCCAAAAATCTTATTTTTAAAATGTGTGTTCATGCATGCATGTGTGTTGTTGTTGTGTCTACAGAAAGCAGGCACTGGGTGATGGGTTAGAGTGTTAAGTTGAGGTACACAGAGTGCTGATGAAAAACAGATTTGAAACAATGGGTGTGAACTTCAGGCTCGAGCAGATAAGAGGATGTGATTCAGACATTACACAATGCAGTGCATTGGCTAAAATAAAACAGCGTTTACATACACTTGTCATTCACAGTTTTTTTTCTTTAAATTGTAGTTTATAGTTTTAACTGGTGAGTCCAGGATTAAAGCAACAGATATCCTATATGTGGGAATATTTTCTAGAAAAACTTGAATGTTGTGTATGTGCAGGGAAAGCTAGCGTGTGAACATTAATATTAATGCCTTGTTTTACAATATTTTGTGATGTTTTGTGAGGTTATTTGAAAACTGTAAGATAAGTACAAATAATAATTGAGGCTCCACGCACGAGAGTACCGAGTCAGTCGGTACGTTGATCGACAGGTCACGATTGAGAAACAGCTACTCCGGCCATCTCGTGACTGCGTAAGGGACATTTTTGGTCGGACATCACGCAAGGCTTATCTTCAGACTTCACCTTTGGCTGCTTCCTCCCTCCTCATTACAAGTTCCTGTTGTTCTAAAAACAGATTCCTTCAAATGTAAAACATCCTTCTATCCTTGATCAAAAAACAACAGGGTCACAATGACTGTATCTGAAATGGGGGACAATTTGTGTACTACGTAGAGTGACCTGTATGTCAATAAGCAAGCCTTTAAAAATGTCCACATTTCCATTGTTCACACTGTATCTGTCTTTTGTTTTTGTTTATTTCATTTTCCTCTCATCTTGTTAACCCTGATTAGACTGTTTGCTGACATTTCCTATCATTTTCTTTGCTTGTAAATATATTGTGTAATAGGAACCAGAAACAGAGGCATAATATAATGAGTAAGACTTTAAACACTCCAAATGATAACGGAGTATGATTCAGTGTTTTTGTGCTTCCAGTCTCTGGTGTTGGTACAGATGTGCATCCAGTTTGCTGTGTATATGCTGTAGGAATGTATGCTTGTGACTCATGTTATACTCATGTTATTGTATGTCTCGTCTAAGGCCCAGGTCAGATCAGAGTGCAGAATGTGAAGGGAAATGGATGGAGATTTCCAACAACACAGGCAAAAACCACATTGGCCAGCCCAGCAGCTTCGTCGACAGCTCACTTAAGGTAGAACCACAGTGAACATAATCACTATGAAACTATTTAAGGAAATAAATAATAAAATGTCTCCCATGTTGATAGTTTGGGAAGCTTGCAGCTACAGACAAAATGGTTTCAGTAATCTGAACCACGAATGCCACATGATGGAAACCTTTACACAATGGTTAAAATAGAATGAATATAGCTATATAGCAAGCAGCAATTAAGGGGGCCAAGCATTTTCTGTCCTCACCCCTTAGTGACAGAAGAAGACCAAAAGCCATTAGGACCATCAATGTTTGTTCCCAATGAGATACACTAAATCAAATCGTCAAGCTGTTGCAGAGATATTGCTTCACTTTGTGTTTTAAGTTGCAAATAACTTAACCCTTTGGAGATGGCTGGCGCACCAGTGTGCCACTTAGCATGTGACACTTTAAACGGCCCAATCAGCTCCCCAGGGATTTTGTGACCGCTTTTCTCAATGGGAGTTTAAAGTGCTGACTTCAATCGTCAGCTAGAACTTTGTTTGGTCCTGATACTTCATATAAAAACGAAGATATAATAAATTTAATAACGTAAAAAGTTCACTTTCCTATTTGGAAAAATTCATTTTCCTATTTGCCATATTATGGTACCAGTGAATTTATAATTTGAAGGTAAATTGTTTATTTTAATCAGTCTGTTTGTGGGTTTGACAACAAAAAAACTTTAGCAAACTAAATCGGGTTTTCTAATTGTTCTTCAGTTTGGGTTTACTTTATCGAAATAATTATGAAAAGTTAAAAATTGACCATATCATCGTATTCTCCAGGATGTGCTGAAAAACCCCCGATATATAACACTTCTATATTTCAAATTTCTTAAGGCTTCATTTACTAGGCTAATTGAAGACATGCAACGAAACCAACAAATAGAAAATTGTCACATGGTCACTAAAGCTTGTTTATTAACTTTACATCATGCTGCTGAATATATTTGTTCGGTGTTGCTGAGAAATGCCCTCACTTCCTGTTTAACGTCCCGCATATCAAAAATCTAATAAATAAGTTTTGTTTGGGAGGACCTCGTGATGCTGTGATCCAAATTTCATTATGATTGGACAAAACAGATACAGTTTTGTATCGTTGTATTGTTGAGCGTTGTAAGTTGTTATATTTCTCTTGTTTTTTTTTTTTCGTGTGGTGGGCGGTTTCCTGCAGACCGTCAGCACGCTGAAGATCCAGAAAGCTGTGGCCCATGCGCTGTTTAGATGCACTGCCTCCAACAAAGTAGGAGTGGAGCAAAGAGTCATTATATTCCAAGTGGCCCGTAAGTGATTTCCAGAGGTGGTGAAAGTATAAATTATTAATTTAAAGTGTGACTCAAATTAATCAAAGAAATAAATAGCTTCAGAAAATAAAAGTACAAGAAAGATACATGATTCGAGGAAGTTTATGATCTCGGTCTCAAATCACACACTGATTTTAGTTATTGATTGTAAATTAGTGTTCATTTCACCAAGGAACCTGGGAACCTGTGAAAACATTAGTTAATGCCAAGTAACAGTGGTTTATTGCTAATCTCTCAAATGTTAGCTAGCATGATAATCAATATGACAGTACACACTAGTTGAATGCTGATAGCAAACTGTCGCACAAATACTAAATCTCTTGATAAATACAAAGTGTAAGTAGCCACTTTCTCATGAGATTTCATAATGTAATTGGTTTACATTAATACTACATGCCTCAATCATGCTCACATTACATAATTCAGTCGAGTAACTAGAAACGTGTTTAAATTAAATTAAGTATAAGTAAAGTAATCACATTTTGATACGAAACTTAATAATATTATGTAAACTATATGTAATATATTTTCTTAAATCTCACTGACACATATTCCATTTGTTTAGTCTATACAAATATATATATATATATATATATATATAGTCTGTATATTTCATATACAAAATTTCACGCAATGCACTTCCATGTGTGTATACTGTATAAAGGATGTTAAAAAATTATACAAGGATTTGGAGATTCTCAAACAGTTCAATTTTATTATAAGACCTGATTGATCAATTTCTCTCCGTTATTAGTAATGTTAGTGACTAATATGGTCGGTCCAAAAGTGAGTCCACTTTTGTCACAATTCTGTTCATCAAACAAACTTTCTCTGAAAAAAAGGTCAAAATAAGGTTTTATGGTTAAGAGACAACTAGAGAGAATGTGCTTCCTTTGTAATGTCGCAATAAAATAAACAAATGAATGAGTAAATAAATAAAGCAAGCTTCCAAATATCATAATAAAAGATATAAAAAAACATATTTCTTTTAAATTGTATATACAGTAAATAAGTGCAATTTCTTTAGTATTTCTTGCTGAATGCTAAACGTTTAAAAGTTAATCATATGCCACATATTGAGACAACGTGTCTTCTCTCCAGGTTTCCTCAACCTGAGCGTGTTCCCCTCCAGTGTCCCCATAGAGGAGGAGGACGTGCTGCTGCGCTGCGTAGTCGACCGCATGCTGTACTCCAACCTGAACTGGTATCGAGTGCTGAATGTGTCCAACCCGGCCGAGCTGCCTACCACTGTGCCTTGTTCCAGCCTCAGCCTGGCACCTCTCAGCCGGCCCAATGCCACTATCGCAGGCCAGCAGGGTGCAAACGTTACACTGGACCTGCCCTTGCCCAGTGTGAGCTGGAAAGATGAGGGTTTGTACGCCTGCCGCATGGAGAACGCCGACAGCAGTGAGAAAACATGCTTGCTACACAATCTGCGTCTGCGGGGTAAAGAGCTTTTCAAAGAGCTTTTCAAAGAGCTTAAAGCATAGTTATGTGGGGTTAAAATATTTTTGTGCATAATTTAGCTCTTGAGGCACCCAGGATCGTGAACAACTTGAGTGATCAGAAGGTGAATGTGAGCGATTCCACCATGCTGGTATGTGAGGCAAGGGGCACACCGACCCCCATCATCACCTGGACCAAAGACAACCAGACTGTCATTAAGGGATCTGGTGAGAAAATGTTTGTTTTCATTATATGATTAAGAATATATCAGACTTTGTATGCCGAATCAGCACTTTGTAGTACTGCTTTTTCTATACCATTCATCTTGTCATTAATTACAATTGCCTCTAAGTTATAATAGTCATACTGATTATGTTTGGTGGACTGTATGGTTTGTGAAATTATTTTTAGGTGTTATTCTGGGTCAGTCAAATCGCATCCTCACCATCCAGAGAGTAAAGAAAGAGGACAGTGGTCTGTATACATGCACAGCCTGCAACAAACAGGGCTGTGACTCCATCCAAGCCCAGCTTACCGTGGAAGGTACATTTTTTTTGTTTTATATTATGGTTTAGAATTAAGACTCCATTGCTGTCCAAATTAGTGGAGATTATTTAGATTAATAAATCTAAGTCTGAGAGCACTAGTGAAAATGCACGTTTGGCATTCTTTTTCAACTTGAAACAAAGGTTTTCCTAACAAATAATATAATTATCAATAACTGATAATGCAAATCTTAGAAACATGGATTTCAGAGTTTCTTCCAAGCAAACACAGAACATTCAAAGTAGATTATCTTATGGTTCGCCTATGGTTACTTTTACAAAACCCTTCTGCCAATGTTTAGAGAACCTTCTCTCCAGGTTAATGTTAGGGGAACCAAATAACCAAATTACAACCAAATGGGAATGTTCTCCAAAGGTTTCCACATTACAAACATTCTGAGAACGTTCTATAAACCAAAACATGCAACCAAAAGCTTTCCTGGCACACCATAGGACAACCAAACAAACTTTCAAAAGATATTGTTCTTCCTGGAACATTCCCTAAAATTGTTAGCTGAGTTAATATTTGGTGAGCACTCGAGCTGGCATGGACTCCACAAGTTATGATGCAAAAGCTTATGATCCAGTTTAGATCAAATCCTTTAGTGTCACCTGAACATATGCTTCAATAGAAATGAGAAAATTTAAACCACTTCTGTACTTACACTTGCTATTTTGAGTGCAGAATTGTGTTCACACTGAAGTATGGCACCATTCATTGTTCTAAGAGTTTATTTTAAAATATTTTAAATCGTGTTCAAATGTCACGATCATCCATGCACAACTGGCTGCGTTCGATTTGAGACTGTGAGACTTGACACTGCTCTGTCAAAGTTGACGTACTACGCAAGTAAATAAATGCTATGCACAGTGTACTACACAGAAGTAAACTAATAGAAGTATGCGAATTGAGACAGAGCAGTAGTCAATATCACACATTTGTGTACATTTAAATAGTGACCGAGTGAATATTGAATAATCAAGATGTTGCACATTTCCTTTTTTTGTTTGTTGTGGAATTATCAAATTTCTAAAATTTTCTATTTATTTCCAGTTTTAAATAAATAAAAAAAATCCTTATGTGGTCTCAGATTTTGGACCTCACTGTTTTTGTAGGAAATGGCTTAAACACAGTATGTAGCTTCAGTGTCTGTCATTTGGTCTTTGTTTGTGGAGTTACAAAGTTATGTAGTGACTCCGATTCCGGTGTTATGGTGTATGATGTCGGACAAAAGTCGTCCGTTTTATTCTGGTGTCCTGGACATGAGGCAAAAATACACTCTGAACAGGATACCAGAAGCACCGTTCACACACTCATTCACACCTAGGGGAAATGTAGAGTCGCCAATCCACATACTGGCATGTGTTTGGGAGGTGGAAGGAAACAGGAGGACCCAGAGAGAACCCAGATGAAAACATGCACAGAAATCACACAGATAGTAATCCAGGTTTAGGATTGAACCTGGGAAGCTGGAGCTGTAAAGCTTATAATCCTGCCCACTGGGCCACCATGCTGCGTCAGGCAAAACTGCCACCAGGAAATTAGGGCTGAGATATCGAAGGGCAATTAGATTGGTTGTTCTTTAATAGCTGATGTTAACCTCACTTTAAGAAATAGTACTGTTCTATTAACCTAAAGGCTTGTGAAAGATTACTTAGATGATAGCACTGGTTGATGGAATGACATGGGCAAAACAACAAAGACTCACTTTTGACAAAATTGGCAAGGTACCTCTACTTGATTTAGTGGGGCAGAGTAGTATGGACATCCTCTGTTATACAGGAATCATGCTGTCTGTTTTTTGCAAACATTCTTTGCAAATGTAGCATGGCCGAGTCAAGAAATGCCAATGTATAACAAACAGGGAACCCTTATGTACAATACTGTGTAGACTGAATAGAAAAAAAAATTGATTTGGATCGGCTTTACTGACTTACAGTAACTCTACTCGGCACTGGCCATGAGTTTGAGGTTAGCTTCAGATTCTGGCTTTTGTCTGAGATTCGGGAATTGTTTTAAAATCTTGATGTAAAAATAGCACTATTTTTAGTTAGCCAGGAAGAGGGCTGTATGAACGCACATCCTTTTGAAAAAAAAACCCCAACAGTACAAAGTCCCAGAATAGAAAGGCAGAGTTGAAGCACCCACCTCTTCTCTAGAGGGGCTCAAAAGAGAAAGAGATCACAAGGAGACATACAAACAGGGGAGTAGTGTTAACATAGAGAAGCAGAGTGTACGTGACTTGTCTCTCGACAACATTGCTTGCCACCGTCACAACTGCCCCAGCTAGCTCACTAACGAGGCCTTTCGCCTTTTAGAGATTAGAAGGGAAAATTAACAATACTGTCCGTAGTGCAAAATAACATGTGCAAGTGTTATTATAAAACATTTAGAATTGTAGGGTACATGGACATATATTAGTTTAATAGTTTTTATAAGGTTTCAAGCTTTTAAATGAATTTATATAGGAGAAAGAGAGAGAGAGAGAGAGAAAGAGAGAGAGAGAGATAGTCTTCCAGAAAGAAAACTTTAAATAAAGAATGGGAGGACAAGAGATGTGTTAGAAATGAATTGATTAGCAAAGAAACTTTTATAACTGAGTAAGACTTTAAACTGATTTTAACTGATAACTTTTAAGAGACTGAGCCAGAGGTTCATGTAATCATCCACTTCCCTTTCCAGTTTTCCAACACTGGGATACTTTTCCACCTGTGCTTCCAAGAGTGTAATGCACTTTCCCATGGGTTGTTGATGATTTGCTTTTCTTGGTCACTCTACAAGATTATTTGGATTAGATGAGTAATATATATTGGCTCAATACCCATTTCTGCATTTTTCACAGAGTTGCAGCTACTATACTATACCCCCCCAGCAACACATTCAAATCTGAATGAGTTATAACAAGCCATATTTTATTGGAATAAATGACCAGCACATTTATTTTTATTTTTCAGGTATATTTTTTTGCTGTAATTTAAATCTGGTCTGACTAGCAGTACAGTTTCAAAATGAATTCATTTCACACTGTGTTTTTATTTTTATCATTGGTTTTAGTCTGTAAATGATACATGAATTACCACTCCATTATGAGTATTATAGTCTGCTACAAGTGTGTAATTTGTTTGTATATTAGGTGCAGATGAGAAGATGAATGTGGAGCTGATTGTGCCAATCGGCGCTGTGGTTATCGCCATGTTCTTCTGGCTTCTCATTGTTTTTGTCATACGTAACAGAAAACGGGTAATTTTTCACTTTTTCAAATTTTTTCACTTTTCACATTTTTCAGTCACACACGCTCTCTTTGCCCACATGTGAAAGGACCGCTTAGGCCCCAGCTCCCTTTTTCCTTTGTGAGTTCCTACAATTATACGCCCTATTCTGGGTTACGAAGCTTCCTTCTGCCCTTGTCCAGCATGATCGAATGCTATGTGTGTGGGACAGCCTGGGTGGGACTTGGTATCTCATTGTAACTCATAAATCATGGGATAAATGCTTGTGTAGATGTCTAGAGTCATGTCTTTAATCACGCCTTCGCCTTATCATCATTCACACCTACCTTCTCTCTTTGTCACACTCAGCCCACTGATGGCGATATGAAGACAGGCTACTTGTCAATCATCTTAGATGCAGAAGACATGCCAATGGACGAGCACTGTGAGAGACTCACCTATGATGCCAGCAAGTGGGAGTTTCCACGTGAACGTCTCAAACTAGGTGAGTTTGAGACCCATAACTCAAGATGTGCCTTCAAACATGGAAATCTAATTGCAACTCAAGAAACAATATTGAAATAAGAGTATTGAAATTAAATAAAAATGAGGTCTGTTAAGGAAGCTTTCAAAAATGTGAAATTCATATTGTAAAATATATAATCAACAAATACAAAATGTTACAGTGAAATCTGTGATTGTAGGGGAACCGCTGGGTCGAGGGGCATTTGGTCAGGTTCTGGAGGCAGCAGCATTCGGCATTGAAAAGGCCACCACCTGCACTACAGTGGCAGTGAAGATGCTAAAGGGTAGGTGGAGTTTTTCACTTTGTTTTCCGTATTCTCATTACCAGATAAAATGCAACCAGTTCTGCACCATTTAGCATGATGCTATTTTAACTAAGTCTGTCCTTCTAAATTTTAGTACTGAATAACATAATAATAAACTGATCATTTCTGGGTAAGGTATGCCTTAAAATGATCTATCCAGCTGCATACATATTAGGCAAAGTAAATATTTATTTATCGAAACACTGAGCATACTTGGTAGTTAAAGTTACTCCAGTGGATTATAACGTGTCACATCTGCCCAACTACAGAGGGTGCTACCTCCAGTGAGTACCGTGCCTTGATGTCCGAGCTGAAGATCCTTATCCATATTGGCCACCATCTCAATGTCGTCAATTTGCTAGGTGCCTGCACCAAACCAGGTGGTGAGTCCACTTAATTACCTCTAAACAGATCATATTCTTAATGAAAAACACTCCAAATGGCGAGTTTAAGAATTTAAAACCATTCTTATTGAGCTGCACACATCTGCCTGTGTCTGTATGCTCTCTTTACAGTACTTCTAGAACACACAAATCACTTTGCAGAAAATGTGCAAGTGTGTTTATTTTTGAAGGAACCATGGTAGCAGTGTAAATTCTCTATTAACGCTGTAGATATCTCTAAACCACAAAACAGCCACCATTACTTTGAAACACAGTAAAAGCTCTTTATCTTCTCCCTCTCTCTCAGGTCCATTGATGGTAATCGTGGAATACTGTAAGCATGGTAACCTCTCCAGTTATCTGAAGAGTAAGCGTGGAGAATATAGCCCCTTTAAGGTAATTGAACCCTTGGCCTTCAAAACTTGAGGAAAGATGTCTTTATTGTGGCTCCTTTCATCTATGTACTGCTTATGTCATTTGACAAGCATAAAAATGCAAATATGATGATTATTTTGTTACAGTGGTTCACATGCCCTCCTCCTATGTGTTGTTTCAGAAGCACAGGCCTCGGCTGATTCAGGACAGAGCTGCTGGAATGGACGAGGACCTGAAAGAAGGGGATCTGGATATGGGCACCACTGCTCGATTGGACATCTGCACTGGCACTGCCATCTGCTCTGGACTGAGAAGTGAGTGGAGTGCCAATCTTCAACAGGATAAGCAAGGTACTGCCAGTCTTCCACACTGCCATAACCTACTACTACTTGACGAATTGATCGGACTGAAGACGTTAATAAAATATTAAAAAATCATGGATTATGTCACTATTAGCATTATACAAATGCAGAGGTGGACATTACTCCATTACTCCATTAGTCAAAGTATAGATAGTCCTGGTGAGATATTATTCCAATACAAGTGAAAATAGTTCATTCAAATTTTTACTTGAGTTAAAGTACTGAAGTATCTGCTTTTAAACATACTTAAGTATTCCAAAGTAATTTTTTATATT
>JAQQZR010000020.1:1236024-1249836 GCA_030068235.1 Notoglanidium macrostoma
TGTGGTGGACTGGTGACCTGCCCAGGGTGTACCCCGCCTCTTGCCCGAAGATGCTGGGATTGGCTCCAGCTTCCCAGATGGATGAAGTGGTATAGATAATGTATGGATGGATATATATATATATATATGAATGTGATGATACTTGGTACAACCATATCTGGCTGCAATTACAGCTGCCAGCCTTCTGGGAAATCATCAGATATCAATGCACTTTTGGATGTTGACATTTTTTCCTGTTAGTTTTGGCAAAATTACAGACCACTGGCAAAATTTCAAGTATTGCCATAGATTGCCAGTTGTTTTAAGGTCTGAGCTTTGACTGGGCCATTCTCACACACTCAGGATCTTGGGTTGAACCACTCTAGTGTATCTTAGACTTGTTGTTCTGTTGGAAGGTGAACTTCATTCTCAAGTCTCCTTCAGACTGGAATAGGTTTTCTTCTCAAATTATCCGTAATTTGATTACATCTATATAACCCTCAACCATGTCCACTATCTTAGTCCCTACTGATGAAAAACATCCTTTCAACATGATACAACCCCCTCCATGCCATCATCATTGCGAGCTCAGGATGATGAACAGTGTTGAGTTTCCAACAAGTGTAGGGCTTTTCCTAAAAAAGTTAACTTTTGGTCCTGTGAGACACGAAAACTGTTCTCAACATGTTTCCAGAGTCTCCAAATGGGATTTTATATGGGTTTTTGGGGCCTGTAAAAGCTTTCTTTTCACCACTCTCTCATAAGACCCAGAATTTGTGGAGTGTTCTTCGGTGCTTTTCTGACTAGCACACTCTTTATCTGATTTGGTCAAAATACCTACAATACTAGAGTGATGCTGTAAATCAATATAATGTTGATGAGATTTATTAAGTTTGCATGAATGCCACTGACTGTTAATTCTTTTAGGTTTATCAGATTGTAAAGTGTGTACACTTCTAAATATTGAGATAAACTTGGGATGTGACCTGTATGGGTTTCTGAGATCAGTGTAGCTGATTGACTGATGAAGGAGGCTGTATTTATAAGGCACAATAATAAACATAATCACAATTTACAACCTTGACCTGGCAATAATAGCTTCACCACTCTCTCGTAAGGCCCTGAATTTGTGGAGTGTCTGGGTTATGGTTATGCTTTGAAATGCTTCTGTTCCATCTGAGTTGTGGATTTATGAAGCACCATCAGAAACTTTGGCTTCTTGATTGCTTCTCTGAGTTTCGCACTCCTTCCACGTTTACTGGCTTTTGTGAGCTTCTCCAGGCCAAATCACGACTGTGTCAAATTCCTTCCATTTTTTTAAAATGATTTTATGGTGCTCTGCAGCAGTTCAAAGTTTGAAATACAATATTGTGCAAAAGTCTTAGGCACATGCAAATAAATGCTATAAAGTAAAGATGACTTAAAAAATAATGAAGGTACATCTTTCTATTTAAAAGAAAAATACTACAACATGCAGTAAACAGTGATAAACTGTTGACAAGGTCAATATTTGGTGTGGTGACTTTTTGCTTTTTTTTCCTTAAATACTAGTCCCAGGTACAATGTATGCAGTTTTATAAGGAAATGAGCTGTAAGTTTTACTGAGCATCTTGTAAAATCTTTCACCATCCTTCTGGAGACTTTCCGCATTGCTTCTTTTTTTTTCTTATTCTTTTTTTTTTTTTTTTTTGCACCAAACCCCAGGAGCCTTTATTGTGTTTTTGTTTGAAAAGTGGTCTCTTACTGTAATATAATGCTTTCTTTACTGACATTTTTCAATTTTTTGGAAAAAGTAATGCTTGGAAATCTAAAATGTTTTCGTACTGACTGAATAATGCAGAATTCATAAAATAAATATGTATCTATAACCAAATTTGTACTAAAACAAACAAACCTAAGACTTTTGCACAGTACTATTTTTTTAATAACCAAACCCTGTTAAATACTTTTTCCAGAACATTGTCCTGGACTTATTTAGGTCTGCTGTCTAAAAAACTGGTGCTCTTCAGGAACAAGTGCATATTTATTGAGATCCAGTCAACTAATTGTGTGCCTTGTAATGACAACTGGTTGCATCAGAACTAAATTAGGATTTAAAACTCAAAACCTAAAGGGGGTGAATACTTATGTAAGGCCCTGTAAGCATACACGCAGAAACAGACAAATGTTTTTCTCTTTCTCTTTCACTCACAAAACCAATTACTGATGCTGAAAGGAACACTAACACCACCTAACCACAGTGCCAACACACAGACACACAGAAGCACACCCAGTTCTAACCACCGTTAAATGTTTTCAGCCAGAGGCTCCAAAGGACAATAGGGGTCTGTAATAACTCAACATCACATGGTGACCCATCCATCTGACCGTAGGCTACATACACACTCCACTGCAAGCATTAAGAGGGCTTTAGACATTCCCATGATGGCACCAGAATTATTATGCTAAACCAACACCTTACAAACATGTCTCATCTGAGGATTTCTGGCTCTTTCCCAGGGATCTCATGTTCTAAGCGACCTTCTACCACTACCCCATTTCCACTTAAAATTTCTACGCTCACAAATCTATAGATCTCTATAATTACCCGAAACCAATAAACTTGTTATGCAGAACATACTAATGGTCCATTAATTAGCACTTGTAGTGCAAAGTACACACAATGTGTAACACACCACAGTAATAACTGTAAGAACATCTGTGATTCCTGTTAATACCTGTCTCATCAGCGCTGAGTTCAGCACACATTTTCTGTTAGGTAATGTTCGCTGATAATT
Source organism: Notoglanidium macrostoma (assembly GCA_030068235.1). Classification (NCBI taxonomy): domain Eukaryota; kingdom Metazoa; phylum Chordata; class Actinopteri; order Siluriformes; family Auchenoglanididae; genus Notoglanidium; species Notoglanidium macrostoma. The sequence continues at coordinate 1,238,781 of JAQQZR010000020.1, forward strand.
TGGTAGCCTAAATAGTATTTATTAAATGCCTTGTTACTCACAAACTTCCTGCACATGCGCTGTGCAAACTCCTTTCACTTCTGTAGTAAACTCTGGAGCTCGATGGATTTCTTGAAAATCACAGAAAAAGGATTTTCGTCTACTTGTCACAAATATAAATTACTTCAACATCGGATTGAAACTTGTAGTTCAGGGAATTCTGAGTTCACTGAGTTCACTATCACATTAGTGCAAGCATTTGAGGTTGACAACTTACTAGAACTTGTTTTGCTGCTAGTTTCAGTTTTTTTCAAATGGTGAAAAATTATGCTGCCTTCAGGTGCGCTCAGAATTACGGTAAATATGCTGACTTGGAAATATGCTGACATGTTGCACATGAGTTGCACATGAATTCCATGAACTTATAATCTCAAGCGTGTGAACGCACAACTGGTAAAACACTTTTCACATAAACGCACAAAGTATTTCTGTAGTTTTCTAGTACAAAAGTTCAGACAATTGCCCAATACAGAGACAAAAGTTGCAAAATAAAATGAAATACAAAATAAAATGGGAACCACACATTTTTTTTAAATAATAATATTTGACAGCATTTTACAGAGTAACACAGTCACTAAAATCTGAAAATCATATACCAAATCCCTAGATCAAGTGTGTAGAAAGATTTCCAACTTTTCACAAACACCTTTTGCTCTCACAAAAACACAATGTTCAAAAAGTAGGTTTGTTTTTATTTGCAAACAACTGGCAATATTGGAATATGAATGCCGTGCATAAAGCTAGAACATGAGGGTGATAGAAATAACAGGATGAGAACAAGAGGAAGTGTCAGATTAGATCCAGGCCACTTTGTTTTTTTCATGTGGTCAACAATGGTTTGATCATGAGAAAGACCAGGCAATCAGGATTATTTGTGTATTTGATCTCCATTAACGTCAAAAGCAACATGTTTAACACATTGTACCTGATTACATAAAGTGTTATTCAAAAAAACCCATGCATTCCCAAAGTATACATTGTTGTTCAAGTGGATTGTGATCATGTACCCTCTATCATCAGGCTTAAAACATCAATTAAGGAAGAAAGAATATGGCGGAGTGAATATCATTTGCATGTGTGGTTTGGTGAGGAACTATATCTGGATGCAATGTGCATGGTTAAAGCTAATAATCCATCCCACATTGTCCTTGAACTGAGGAATTCCAATAGGAGTGCTGTTTTTTAACAACGGTAACAAGTTGATCAAAGTTGACTACCATGGCTCTTTATCACATTCCTTATCCTGTAGTGCCTTTTGGTCAGATGGAAGGCAGAGTCACTGGCAATCATGTATGCCAAATAGTCAGCGTTATCATCAAGTATTCTCTGGATGAAGCCATAAACCATATGGACACACCATGCACATATATACTAATTGCAATATTGAGAATACAGCTTGAGTTGTCTCAAACACAACTATTTGTTTCATACCTCCTGTGTTTTTTACACAGTCAACGATGAACATGGAAACGTTCCTTATGTTATGAAATATTCCTTTATACTTTGTTCTTTATAAAGTACAGTGGATATAAAAAGTCTACACACCCCTTTAAATTATTGCAGGTTTTTGTGATGTGGAAAAAATAAAGAATGTCAGATTTTTTTTCCACCTTTAATGTGATATAGCAACCAAAAAAATCCAGATGAATAACAAATAGATACAGCAAAAAAAAAAAACATATTTTGCTTCAATAATACAACACATTCTTTTTGGGTAAGAACTTAGCACATCTTCATTGAGCAATTTTATTCCACTTGTTCTTGCAAGAATGCTCGAGATCTATCGACCTGTGAAGGATCTCTTGTGCGCACAGGGCTCTTCAGATCATTCCACAGGTTTTCAATAGGATTTAGCTCTGGGCTCTGTCTGAGCCATTCCTGAACTTTGCTCTTCTTCTGAAGATGTTTCTTGGTTGACTTGGATTTGTCTCTATTATCATGCTGGAAGATGATTTTATTTCTTCATCTTCAACTGTATAACAGAGGTCTGCAGGTTTTGCACTGAAATAGGTTGGAATTTGGAGCTATCCATGATACCTTCTATCCTGACCAAGCCCCATGTGAAAAGACAGCATCCACAGCATGCCACCACCATGCTTCTCCCCGGGTATGGCGTTCTTTTGGTGATAAGCTGTCTTGATTAGGCAACAAACATATTATGCCCAAAAGGTTCTACTTGGTCTCATCAAGCTGTAACATTTTCCCCACATGATTATGGTGATTTAGATTTATGTTAAGATGTATTTATTTATTTATTTATTTATTAATTATTATTATTATTATTATTATTATTATTATTATTATTATTATTATTATTATTATTATTATTATTATTATTATATTTTTATATTTTTATTTATTTATTTATTTTATTGTGAGAAAGGGCTTCTGTCTAGCCACCCTACCTCATAGCCCAGAGATGTGAAGAATATGAGGGATTGTTGTCACATGCACGGAGTGAGCAGTACTTGTCAGATATTCCTGCAGCTTTAACATTGCCGTAGGTCTCTTGGCAGCTTCCCTTGAAAAATGTTTGACTTGCATTTTCCTCTGTTTTTGAAGGACGGCCTGTTCTTATTCACTGTTTTGCCCCATTTTCTCCACTTGCTGATAATGGGTTTCACAGTATTCCATGTACATTTAATGTTTTGAGAATTCTTTCGTACACTCTCCTGATTTCAGCAATGACATCCCGTACTTGCTTTGTAAACTCTTTGGCTTTAGCAGTCCAAGAAGATGCCAAGAAAATCCTACAGAAACAGCTGATCTTTTGGGGTTTGGGATTAATCACAATCACTTCAGTGATGACAGGTGTATGATCATTGCTACCGAACATGAGTTTGAATGTGATTGGTTATCTCTGAGCACAGCCACATGCCCCATTATTAAAGCATGTGCATGCTTCTGCAACTAGATTGTTGTACATTTTTTCTCTTTTTTTTCTACTGAATTGTTTCTATGTTTTTTTCACTTCAATTTTGTTGGTTGCTATATCACATTAAAGATGGAAAAAGATCTGACATGATTTATTTTGGTTTCATTTAACTGCAATTTAAGATTTTTAAAAACCCATTGCATGTCTGAAAGCATGATTCTGTTATCATTAACAGCCGAGCTAAAAAAACCCAGATTGTGCTAGTACAGCAGTACACCTGTACATAAAACCACAGCGTACTGACTCAGTTGGGACTGCTCTTGTTGATTTGATAAACCACTTGCTTTAAAGTCTAGATCTTTAGTACACTCTGTACCACTAAGAATACAGTATGATGTGTATAATGATCAACCTCCTATTTTTAAACAGATGATAGGATGTAAATTATGTCACTAGATGAGCTTATGTCTTTACCTGAATAGAAGTTAATAAAAAAAAAATCCTAGATTTTTATTTAGTGCACTCTCAAGGCTAACTAGAAATTGGGCAACCACTGAAGCATGAAGACCAACAACATGTAATGCTGACGTTCGTTTGAAAACATTCAATGAAAATCCAGTTATATAACCCCACCAGAGTTATATAACCACTCCAGAGGAGCAAATTTACAACAATTCTTCACTGATCTCTGCTCCAAAATCATACACAATCCAAAAATTGTGTAGTAGATCTGGTGTCCATGCATCAACATCCATCCATCCATCCATTATCTATACCGCTTTATCCATCTGGGTCGCGGACAAGCTGGAGCCAATCCCAGCATCTTCGGGCGAAAGGCGGGGTACACCCTGGGCAGGTTTCCAGTCCACCACAGGGCCAACAATGCATCAACATTTTCTCCAAAAAACTGTTTATGCCTGTGACTCACCGCAGTCCTATCACTGACGGTAATCTCTCAAGGTATTTTCTGGTATAGTCAGGTGACCAACAGAGAATAATTATGTCTAGCTTTCTTCATCACTAATGACTGAATCATGCAAAAGACTGCATTGGATGAACCCAGAGGTATCCAACGCTCTTTCTTTTCCCGGTTAGAAGGTTTACACTTGACCTTCAAACAGCATCCTACTGAAGACAAGAGAAGACAGAGGCAGATTGTCCCAGCCCTATTTACTAGTAAGGGACAAAGAGGATTAAATAAGAAACCCAGGACTCACTTTCCGGCATCAGTGGTTGATCTCACAAGCAAACTGTAGCCTTGCACTTTCTAAGAAACACTACTGTAATCATAAAGACTGTGTCATACTCATCCTGTAGGATCATAAGTCTGAACACATTTAGTACTGTTTAACTTTTCCTTATACAGCTGAGAAGCGGATGGGTTTCCTTGAGTCTGGTTTCTGTCAAGGTTTTTTTTCCGTCTCAAATCATCTCCTTGCCACTGTCACCTCATTTGTCTAGAACTGTTGAAGAATGAAACATTGTTTATAAAGTCTAATACGCATGGGGGAAATTTACAGCCGTTTTTTTTTGGACTGTGGTTTGAAGAGCTTGTGAAGCACACTAATCATAGATTAGTGTATCCATATGGGACATCTGATCATGGGGATGATGTTTTTTTTAATGCCAAAGCAATTACTAAAGAGCCTTTTCGGCTCCAAGAACACTCAAGAAAACAACCACTTTCCCCTTTCTGCTGTCACACTTTTGCACACATTGAAATAAATATTTTTTTCTCTCTTATAATTTCATGTAATGTAACCCTTTGAATCCATGTCAGAACTCATGTCCTTTGCTATCAATCATTAGGTGTTCACCAGCCCAGGGGTCCCAGAGACCCTGATTATTTTGTCATATGAGATGATATCACACACACACACACACATGCTAATTTAATCTCTCCTTAAACCTCACAGGAAAATGAAGTTAATGGGGCCGGCTCACCCTTACCAGAATCCAATGCGTTGTTTTGGTTTTGAAAGCACGTGACCGCTAACCGTGGTCTTTGACAAAATATCTTCAATTTCACGTTAATTTAAGATCTATTTTGCCGTACTGTTACGGATTGTTTTTGGTATATTGATGCCATCAAAAATGGTGACTCGCTACCTGCCACAAAGGATTCTGGGAACGCTGAGCTGGGCCCTTTTAAACAGAATTAAACACATGCTGTACACATTTGGTTTGCGATTCAAATTCATCCATGTTGCAAATAATTTCTGCTTATATACTGTATATTGTACACCAGTCCCCATATACGTACACAGTCAGTGTCTATTTGCACCCGGGTGAGAATAGTCACATGGCAGCTCTTTGGCTATTTACACCCCCTCACTCCTCTCCCCCTGGCTTCACAAAAAACGTGCACATAGTGTTGCATGCATGGCTTCCTGTCACTTCATGATGTAAGTTGACAGCTACGTGCCTCAGTGGCTGAAGGGTTAGGGTTAGGGTTCATGAAGTGACATACATTACAAATGCATTGCTCATTTTTTACACGTGGTGGACTTTTCACATCTGGAGCATGCTTTATATTTGCAATTCTATGAATTATGATTCATTTATTTTCATGATTCAGTTTTTTTACATGATTCAAATATTTTCACAATTCATTTATTTTCACATGATTTGATTATTATATTTTTAAAAAACGGTTTAATTATTTTCACATGTACATTTTTTTCACGTGACTGTCTCCAGTAATTCTTTTTCACATGATCACATTTTGTTCACGTGATTTTGATTTGAATTGGCGCATAATTACTGATCAAAGCTGAGTAACAAACATGAAATAGGCTTACATTACAGTGTAAAAGTTTACTCCTCATCACTATCAGTTTATGATTATGTGTTTATTCACAGGATCGAGTGTGACGCAAATGCTACTCCGACTCCAGTCATCTGATGCAGGATTCAGTCTGACTGCCAGGTGAATAGGGGAAGAGTCATAAGACTCAGAGTCGTGGTGAAGGCTCACTGTTAGTGCTTCAGTAAGTCCAGAGGCATGCGACCCTTACTGACATTCGTTAACTCAACAACTGCATGACTGGCAGCTCCGCTGCAGATCCTCAGATGTAGATGCAGATGTTTATGTCTGAATCTATAACCTTTTTGTAAATGAATATGTTGCATTTCTTATTCCTTGTGTCTCAGTATTGAGGAGGTGGTTGGGTCTCTGTGCAAGAATACAGAAGATCGCAGATGAAAACACTCCAAGGCTCATCCTTCCTTCTTCTCGCCTCTCTAGCTAGGCAAAGTCTTTTTTTTTTTTATCTGTGGAGCATGATACTTACATCTGATGTGAAAATACTCCAACTGTGCAAATAAACTTCAAGTGTCGGAGGATCAATCCAATCTCCTGACTCAACTTTTCCAAATTTGTATAAGCGATGCTAAGGGTTTTCTCCTGCTTGTTGACTGGAGAAAGCAGCAACTGTATGGAGATGAAATCCAAAGACAGACTTTTTTCTTTGGCTTACATAGACATGTTGACCAGTTTAGTGATCATACATGGAAATCATATTGTTAACCTAATTTTGTTGAAAGAAAACAAATACTGGCCCATCCATAAAGCATTTTTGTGGGTTTTTTTTTAAAACTGCTGAGTGCATGACATGATTTTGCAGATGTCTAATGGTGCGTTTGTTATTTTGAGTGCATGCAGATGCAGTTGTACTATTTAGTTGAAGTTATCGAAGCTGCTTATTTACTAAGGTGTTTAATGGAGTGGCAAACAATGATTTATTTTGGCATTTACATTAAAATAAGGAAGTAAAAATCATTTGTATTAAATAAATAATAAGGAAAGGCAGGTCAAAATACAAGTTGTTAGCATATGTGATAGGAACCTATTGCTGTTCAGAACTTGCTGAAATATATTTCTGTTCATAAATGTGAATGCTATAATTATTTTTGAGAATCTCTATTATTATGGATCCAAAAAAGTAGCCATTGTTTCCTGTTCTTGGCCAAACCTACACACTTAATTAGGACACCATTTTAATTTAAGGCTATATTCACAATACAAGGCTCATTGTTCAATTCTGATTTTTTGCTCAGGTCAGATCTTGATGGTATCTAACTGTAAAGTGAACAAATCTGTCCTCCAAAACAGCATGCATGTGTTCATTTGCATATTTGCATGAGTCATTTCAAACCAACAACATCACATTTATGCATCACATGTATGCACAACAACATGTATGCATCACATTTTGCTCTTGAGGACAGCAAACCGTTCATCAGCTGTACATGATCAGGTCAAGGAGGCAAAAATAGAAAAAAGTCAGATGGCTAGCTTTCACTGTTTTTCGCAGCTATTGCTGGCACTGCTGCACCAAGAGATGAGTGGGTACGAGAAATGAGCCAGCTCAGCACATGAGTATAGGCAAAAAGCCACATGAATTCCAGTCTGGCCGTTCTCATTCAAGTCAGATGGCCACGAATTGGACACGTATCCGATCTAGGACCACATATGAAAGTGACTCGAAACTGATTTGAAGAGATCACATTTCTGTGCCCACACATCCCTGAAACAATCAGAGCTGCATCATATTAAGGCAAAAAAATCAGATTTGACTCACTTCAGCCTGATAATGCAAATGTAGCCTAGGTTATTTTGGACCAAAGGATGGAATCTGTAAATATGTCTCACATATTGCGATATTGTATGGCACAGTATTGTTTCTGGCCCAAGGACAGAGATAGGAGTTGTGTGACAAACTGTCAGCACAGTAATGGTAAACAAGTGGAAAAGAACTGTTACATAAGCACAGCAGTTAATACACATTATGCAAAAGCAGAAAATAGTGCTGTGTCCTTGTGAACCGCCCAAAACCAAATTGGCATGGACTCATTCACCTTGTATTTCTTAATCTCTTCAGTCCATCTTGCTTCACTGCTGGTTCTCCTTTCCTACTGACTTCCACCATCTCTCTACTCGTCTGTACACAACATGCAGGTCAAACTGTCAGTAAAGCCACAGAAACCACAGGAAAGCAACACACTCATTAAAGGAGATCTTGTTCTCTCTCTCTGTCTCTCTCTCTCACACACTCACTGTATGCAGTCATGTGCACTCCAACTTATACACACGTACTTCATACACTAACATAAAGGTCACTTGCTATAGGGTATCACATGCAGTTATTCATACTTCTTTAAGTGCAGAGTTCACAGGAAAGCACACATTAACATTTGTTCTAGGGCACCTTGGACAGCCTGCGTGAGCAATACAAATAAAGCTATTGTTGAGAGCAGAATCAACTGACTTCTCTTTACTGTGGTCAATTTTTTATCCATAAAATTTGAAAAAGCTGAGTAACTGATCTCAAGCTGCACTGAACTTTCTTGAATAGTGTGAAATAAATTGTATTGGGTTATATTTTCATATAGATATAAGCATAAATTTCTGGAATAATGAAGTCCCTGGCTGTTCTAGTTAGGAGTAAGCTGATTTATTATTTTTTTTTACCAATTCTGCTCAGATGCAATTCTGTGGCTGTGAAACACCTGTGCATACACGTGTACGTGCTAGGTTGTTTTTTTCTCCCCAAAACTTACTTTGAGCTGAAATTGTACTGAAGATACAGCCTTCTTATTGTATTATCTTGTTTTATGGTAACCAGGAACTCTGCTGAACTTGTGTTCAGTCTGATATGTTTGTAAAGTGACTCAATGTTACAGTACGAGTCAAACGTTCAACAAGGACACACCTTCTAATTCAGTGTCTTTTCTTTATTTTTATTACTTAATGTCATTTCTGTTTACTTATTTGAGCGGTTCTTGATATAATATGGATTACTGTATACCAACACTACCTCAACACAACACAGTTTATGATCTCAAGCACATTAAGAACGCAAGAAATTGCACTAATGAACTTCTATTATTAAGACACACCTGTTAATTGAAAAGCGTTCCAGGTGACTTTCTCATGAAGCTGGTTAAGATAACGCCAATAGTTTAAAAAGCTTCATCAAAGTAAATGCTGGCTACGTTGAAGAATCTAAAATATGAAACACATTTTATTTAGAACATAATCCATCTGTCTTCCATATGTGTTATTTCATAATTTTGATGTCTTCAGTATTGTTCTACCATGTAGAAAATAGTCAAAATAAAGAAAAACCTATGAATGAGTAGGTGTGTTCAGACTTTTGTCTGGTACTGTATATGAAGATAAATTATGGTTACATTAGCAATAAATGTTAAACTGTTCTGATCCTGGACATTATGAGCCAGTTTATGATTTGATGGTCACCAAGTAGATGACTGCTTATATTTTACCTCTCAGCTCTGCAGAAATGAAGAGGAAAATTGTTCAATAGGTTGACCTTTTGCTTTGTTCCAGACCAGTACAGTTCAGGTTTTTATTTTTTATTTTCAGTTACCTTTGCTGATTTAATGCACATCAATGATAAACTAAAGGGGCTTTTCTCCTCTATCTACGGGTGAGAAAACCCAGACGAGAAAACAATTAAAAGTCCCAGAGAAAATTCACAGGCTTAACACAGGTGCTTCTTATCTATCGATTCATAACATGCTGGCAAACGTTCCGTCACTCAGCTGGTTTTTGAATTCATACAGACTCCTCAGGTGCTACTTACTCACTGTGTGTTTTCGGCAGGTTTCAATAGTGGGAAATCCTTCTTCTCTTATCAGATAGATGAGCAAACAATGAGCTCAATGTGTGCAGCAGAGTCATAAGTACCGGATCCAGAGCAGCAGAGATGGGACTTCTTAAATCAAAGTTTCATCTGCCAGAAAATGACCATTCTCAGAACACAGCACCAAGTTCTAAATAAATATTACAAGGCAGGATCTTGCCATGTTGCCAATGTCAACACTTGTAACAACAGTGTTTCACCCTAAAGCATAAATTATTTTTCATTTCTGTGACTAGGTGGAAGCAGATGTCCAGCCCTGGGTTTGGGCCAGCCTCCTGTTCAAGAACTACAATTTACAAGGTGTAAAGATAATCAAAATTCAGCATGTAAACACAAACAACCAGCTTCAGGAGTCCAAATATTCAAAACAAGATCAGAAATGACCACCAATATCCCTAAAAAGTGTACACAATGAAACACATTGATGATTGCGTTTGAGATGATGTCCTAATCATCTGGATACAGTGGAGAACAGTCTGTGGGTTAGGGGTTTAACATAAAACACTGATTAAAAAAAGTTATATGTTAGAATGTTGTAAGTAAAAACTTGCATGGACAGTGAGCCATGTTTAAATGTTTTATATTAGGTTATATTTGAGCTGTTAGAAGAAAAATAAAAATACAGTTGTTATTAAATGTAAGGTCAGGGTTATGGTGGATCCAGACCCCATTCCAGGAACAAGGCAGGAATATATCCACTAATCCATGGCAGGGAATCATGCTTATTATATTCCCATGGCAACTTAGTGTAGCCAATCCACCTTTCTTTAGACTGTGGAGGGAAACCGGAGCACCAGAGGAAACCCAAAGGGATATGGGGAAAGCACACTGTAATTCTCCATACATGGTTAAATTCTATTTAAAGAAATCCAGTTATATTTCACCAATTCTATCCACCAGAGGCAGTATCTAACACCTGAATTTTCTATAGTGTGTGTTTCAACAGTCACAGTGTGACAATTGCATAGTATTTACTATAAATACTTTCATGTCATGCCACCATGCTGCTCTTACTCAACTTACTCTGTGCGATTTCAGACCACTTTAAGCCTTGGTTGGAGTTACAGGTATTCTGTCCTCTAAAGCTGGCATTAACCAGTCATCTCCTCAGCTCCTATCATCTCTTCAGGCTGGGGTGAGAGTATTCTTATATTTTTGGAGCCATTGGAACTCTGAAGCTACTAGTTAAATTGAGTTCCAACTACTAACATTCCCACAATATCCAAAGTTAGTTGCAAACTGTTCTTTCACTCCATATGATACTCACCAACCAGTTCACTGCTGAGTGGTTATGCTTGTTGCGCTGAGATTTTCTTATAATCTGAGTCAGAACAGCTGAAAAGATCATCGGAGTCTCTCTTCCCTCCATCACTGACATTCACCACACACGCTGCATTCGCAAAGCCACCAGCATTGTGAACGACCCCACACACCCCTCACACACACTCTTCACCCTCCTGCCATCTGGCAAAAG
>JAQQZR010000020.1:1284792-1302259 GCA_030068235.1 Notoglanidium macrostoma
TTCAGAATTTATATACTTTTGTGAAGCTGCTTTGAGACAATGTCTGTTGTTAAAAGCGCTATACAAATAAAATAAATTGAACTAGCTAGCACAGCTAACTAGAGAGACTTAGCTTATGTACATGGAGGATCATTTTATTTTCTTGCCTGTGTTCCATTCAAAGAAATAACCTGTGTTGTCAGATAAATCTACAATATAGGGTGCATCTTTGTCAATCCCTTTGTCAATTAAATCTCTAATTTATATTTCATCAACAACACATAACTCAGAAGCTAACTAGTTCAGATGCTTAGCGAGATATTCACTCAATAGCTAACTTGCTGCTTTTAGCTAGCATTGGCTTCTCCACCACTGAATGGAAATGACTGTAATTTAAAGTGAATCTATTCAATCTGTTAAAATTTGTTTTGTCTGAGAACCGAAGTATGACTTCTTTGCACATTTGCAGTTCAAATTTGAAGATTAATATTTTGCAATACTGGGTTTGCCTCATTTTTCTTTTTTCTGTGTAGATGTTTACAATTCTCATGCCATTTCAATGTACACTGTGTTTCAGCTGTGATTACTTCCATGGAACTGTATGCAGATGGCAGTTCCTGTATTCAATGACTACTTTGGAAAAGGGTATAGAAGAATCTACAAATGCACCTACAATACATTGTCTGGAGACAAAAACAACAGTGATCATCTCAAGTTCCAATCAAGGGAACACAAGGGAGCTTAGTTTCCACCTGCCATTTCCTAACCTGTTGCATCCCAGGCAATACCTACTCCAGAGTTTTCTGATATTCTACTAACCAACAAAAAGCTAGAAAATGTATTCCACAGAGTGTCTGGTAGACATCTCTAAGACTTTACCTATAGATGATGGAATGAAGACCAGCCCCTGTAATGTTGGGATTTTTTTTCCATTTACAACTCACAATAATTTCACAAAAAGAAAATGAAACCAACGCCATTGTGGAATTAGAATTGGTCTATTGCTATAGTTTCTGATTTCCAGTCAATTCTGTTCATGTTGTGTGCTGGGTTGCTAAGCAGCCATCAATAGTGATGGAAATTCCAGCTCTTTTCAGTGAACCAGATCAGTCAGCTCAGTTCACCAGTAAGAGCAGCTCTTTCAGCTTCCAACCAGCTCTTCATTCTTCATTGCAACCAGTTAGCAATATCATAACTATATTTTTTGTGTTGTTAAATTGCTTAATGTATTTTCCCTTTACCTTTATTGCATAATTGCATCTCCCTCCCTTATTTGCATTGTGCTTATAATTAAAATAATTTAAGTAAACAACCAGTAACAACAGCAAGGTGATACACATACTGTATATTAAAAGTAGGTGAATTTAGATACAACAGTGAACATAATTTTACCACGTAAAGCACTTATTATTAGGTTATTATAAGTGTCTGTTTTTCTTTTCTTTTTTTCAGAAATCAAATATCTTTCAATTCAATATTCAATACACAAGGCAGATATTATACTCTTAATAGAAGACCTTACCTGGGGTAAACCTGGGAGGCCTAGCCACACACAGATATACATTCAAGCATACACATGTTAATAAGTGTTAAAGTTATTCAACAACAAAAAGTACTCCCTAATCATATGCTTAAAATGTCACTACCAAATACACTAATTTGAAAGCACACGGTTGTATAAAAAAAAGTGGTCACCAAACCTGTTCCTGGAGAGCTACCTTCCTGCAGGTTATATCTCCAACTAAACTCTAACACACCTCTCTTAGCTGTTCAATAACTGCTAATGGCTGCAAAGATTGGATGGTCAGATGGACACAATTATGGTTGGAGCTAAAGTCTTCAGGTAGGTAGAGCTCAAGGAACAGGGTTGATGACTGCTGGCCTAAAATGTTTTAATCCAGAATGTCTAGAATGTTTGCTGTAGCATTAAAATTTGCCTTCACTATGACTAAGAGGCCCAAACATGTTCCAGCATGACAATGCCCCTGTGCAAAAGGTGAGGTCCATGAAGACATGGTTTGACAAGGCTGAAGTGAAAGAACTCAAGTGTCCTGCACCGAGCCCTGACCTCAACCCCACTGAATACCTTTGAGATGTATTGGAATGCCAACTATAAACAAGGCCTTCTTGCCCAACAAATCCACACAGCCACTTTCCAAAATCTAGCAGAAAGTCTTACCAAAAGATTGGAGATTATTATAACAGCAAAGGTTAACTTCATATTAATTAACATAATTGTACCATGTAAAGCAATTTCTTTTACTGAAAGTACACTATATGGACAAAAGTATTGGAACATTCCTCTTAATTATTGAATTCAGGTGTTTCAATCAGACCCATTGCCACAGGTGTATAAAATCAAGCACCTAGCCATGCAGTCACCATTTACAATTATTTGTGAAATGAAATGGGTTGTTTTGAAGAACTCAATGAGTTCGTATGGTGATAGGATGCCACCTTTGCAATAAGATGGTTCATGAAATTTCATCCCTGCTGGATATTCCACGGTGAACTGTAAATGGTATTATTGGAAGGTGGAAGCGTTTAGGAACAACAGCAACTCAGTCAAGAAGCTGAAGACCACGTAAAGTCACAGAGCAAGGTCAATGACTACTAAGGTCCAAAGGTTGCCAATGTTCTGCTGATTCCATAGCTGAAGAGTTCCAAACTTCCACTGGCATTAATGTAAGCACAAAAACTGTGCGGCGGGAGTTTCATGGAATGGGTTTCCATGGCCGAGCTGCTGCACGCAAGCCTCACATCACCAAGTACAATGCCAAGCGTCGGATGGAGTGGTGTAAAGCACACTGCCACTGGACTTGGAGCAGTGGAAATGTTCTATGGAGTGACGAATCATGCTTCTCTGTTCGGCAGTCAGATAAAGTTACCTGCCTGACTGCATTGTGCCAACTGTGAAGTTTGGTGGAGGAGGGATAATGGTGTGAGGCTGTTATTCAGGGTTACTTACTTCCAGTGAAGGGCAATCTCAATGCTTCAGCATACCAAGCCATTTTGGACAACACTATGCTTCCAACTTTGTGGACACAGTTTGGGGAAGGCCCTCTTCAATTCCAGCATGACTGTGCCCCAGTGCCCAAATCAAGGTCCATAAAGACATGGTTGGATTAGTTTGGTATGGAAGAACTTGACTGGCCTGCACAGAGCCCTGACCTCAACCCAATCCAACACCTTTGGGATGAACTGGAACGGAGATTGCGAGCTCTCGTCCAACATCAGTGCCTGACCTCATAAAAGCTCTAGAGGATGATTGGGCACAAATCCAAACAGAATCACTCTGAAATATTGTGGAAAGCCTTCCAAGAAGAGTGGAAGCTGTTATAGTTTCAAAGGGGGGACCAACTGCATATTAAAGTCTAGGTACTTGAATGCAATGTCATTAAAGTCCCTATTGGTGTAATGGTCAGGTGTTCCAATACTTTTGTCCATATAGTGTATTTCTCTACCTTTGTCTGTTTCCCCCCATTTTTTACATTCATGGGTAAAAGAAAGTACATCCTCCATCAAGTCCATGATTTTATTTATCAGGGCTTATTTAATAATTGTGTGGTGCTCATGACTGGGAAAATCAAGGTGTTGGAATGACCAAGTCAAAGTCCAGATCTCAGTCCCATTGAGATGCTGCGACGGGATCTTAAGAGAGCTGTGCATAAACCAATTCCCTCAAACATCAAAGAACTAAACCAAAGTTATAAAGAAGAGTTTATAAATTTCTGAAATTTCCAAATTTTCTGATATTATATAAAAATTCTGTTTTTGCTATCACCTGAATTTAGTTGTTTGTTTAGCACCAGACACTTGCTCTGATTTAGCTCTGATAAATAAAACCATAAAATTGAAGGAGGGTGTACTTTCTTTTTACCATGACTGTATATAAACAAGATGTACTAAGTTGGTAGACTCTTACCTAAAAACACTGAGTGCTGTATTACAAGCAAAAGGTGCTTTATCACAGTATTAGTTAAGGGGTATGCACACTTTTACCACCAGGTTATTGTAAGTGTCTATTTTTCTTTTTACTTTTTTTCAGAAAAATTTCTTTGTTTTTCACTTGAATTTTGTTGCTTGCTATAGCATATTAAAGGTGGAAAAATATCGGACATTTATTTTGGCGTAATGTTTACATTAAAAAACCCTGCAAGTTGAATGTTGTATAGACTTTTTATATCTATTGTAGCTTAAATCATCTGTAGTATATGACATTTTGATGGTAGCATGCTAGAGATAAGACAGTGGTGAATACTGGCAGACATTTCTATTTGAAGACTGAAAAATATTTGAAAATTATGTGTGAACAAACTCTAATATGTGGTCTTGTTTTTGTTTTTTTTGCAGTCTAGAAAATATTATAATGAATAAATCTCACACATTGGCGACCTGCCGAGGGTGTACCCTGCCTCTCACCAGTCAGCTTGGATTGGCTCCAGCTTCCCTCACGATCTGCAATGGATAAACGGTATAGAAAATTGATGGATGGATGGAAATATCACACATGTTGATTTAAATTATTCATCCAGATAACTTCTGTGATGGATTGGTGTCCCATCCAGTTTGTGTTCCCTGCCTTGCACCTAGTGTCCCACGATAGGCTCTGAGACCCTGAACAGGATAAAGCTGGATAGATGGATAAATGAATGACCCAGATAATTGCAATATGTAACAAAATGAAAGATGGTCTGTTCTTGAAAAAGATATTCATCTATTGTTGTTTTATTGATGGTGGGGTGAGTGCTGTCTTTCATGGCATTCCAAAATATCCAATAGATGTTCATTTGGGTTGAGATCTGCTGACTGTGAATGCCACAGAATATGGCAAAGATTTAATACCTGATGACTTACCTGACTTATTCCCCCTTTGACATTATATTTACTGCCACTCTTCTGGGAAGGACTTCCACTAGATTTTGGAGTGTGGATGAGGGGATTTGTTTTCATTCAGCCACAAGAGTATTAGTGAGGTCAGGGACTGATGTTGGGTAGGTCAGCGCTCTGTGCAGGACACTCGAGTTCTTCCACTCCAACCTTGGCAACTCATGTCTTCATGGAACTCGTATTGTGCACAGGGACATTGTCATACTGGAATAGGTTTGGGCCACTTAGTTTTTAGATAAATTGTAAAGCTACAGCATACAATGTCATTCTATACAATTGTGTGCTTCCAACTTTGTGGCAACAGTTTGAGGAAGAACCACTTATAGGTGTGACTCTGTGATTTGTTAAAAACCCCTACTTTACAAAGCAACAAAGTAGCAAGGATAGCTTCTATTCCCAATAATTTGGCATGATTGCATACTTTAGTTTTTCTTTCATCTAAAATAAACTACATTCACAGGAATATTTGTCCTCGCCACAACGCCGCAACCTGGAACACTTTGAATTTTATAGTACACATACACCCACAGCTCATATATCTCACAGATGCTTTTGGAAATATCTGGTCAATAAAGAGGTCAGGTGGTTAGCCTTAAGAGAAACATGATTCCAATGTCAATTTAATCAGAGCATTCAAATGATTAACAAGAAACATAACTATACTCTTATAAAGCCTCTGATCGATTGTCACATTCCAAGCTACTCATTCTCCAATCTAGTACAAGAGCACAGCATAATCCTACCCAGGGGAAAAAGCATTTCAGAGGTAACAGTGAACCATCAGATTGCTGTAGCACCTTCATGTGCACTTGGAACATTGAATATATTGTCTTCCATCTTTAAGTGGTGACTTCTTAAGGGAGGAGAATTCTTCTCAAGAGAGAAGAATGACATAAAAAGCATGTATTTAACAAAAAGTAGCTTAGTTCTTTGTACATGTGGTGGTAAGATTTTGTTATTAGGCCAGATTAAAAATCTAGCCTGCTCAGCTCCAAGAGAATATGGGAATGTGTGCGGGTATATGCGTGCGTACGCATGTCTACTAGCAGCCTCAAAAAACAAGAGCCTCTGTGTGCACTCTGTGTGAAGCCACTCTATGCATGTCTGGAGGCAAAGAACAGAAAGAAAAACTATTTTTGCTCTGTTTTATCATCCCCACTCATCATCTCATTCACATGACACATGACCTCTCCATGTATGCGCACAGTGAGTATGTGTATTCTCTTTGTTGCCAGCTGTTCAGCTGTGTCAGCCTGGTGCCAACTACTATAAGCACAGCGTCACAAATATACCAAAAACACTTTTCATTATAGTTAAACTACATGTAAAAATCCTCCACAGTTCCACAGTAAAATAAGTTCATCCAATAAATAGTCGCCGGATTTCCACTGTTTTGTTGTTATGAGATTAAAGCTGGGTTTTCACCTTTCGTGATAGCCGTGAGGAGACTCCATTTGCTCATGTCATGTCATGTGATTTAAATGCAAAAAATGTGTTTCCATTTCAATTTTGTGAAATATTGCTTTATCGAATCGTTTGAAAAACCACGTCATGTGAGCGTAAAACCTTTTTGTGATATTAAAGTTTTTTTTTTTTTACTTTCTGGTTTCCATTCCTCATTTTTTAGTTAGCAATTTTTAATTGTGCATTAAGCAGATTAATGTAAACATGTCTAGTATTAATATTAAATATATTTTATAATATTAATCATAAAATTCACAGTCTGAGGTGTCAGCTCAAAATTGGCGGGATACTTGTGTATATACTGTACATAATATGACAGTTCAAATATGTTGAACATCATCATGCCCCAATTTTAGGCATGACAGAAAGCAGATTACATGGTGACCAATCAGGGGAACGACAGAGTAATACACATTCCCCTTTTTCACTAACAGGGAGTGGGTTCTTGAACTGATTTCATTCAGGATTCTTTGGTGCCAGTTAACGAACCAGCCCACATTCCCACCAGTTTTGAGCAGAACCTTTGTAATCACAGACAGAAGTAAACAGTCAGAGCAAGGTAGCGGACCTCACTGATTACATGCAAGCTTTTGTTCTGTTATTGCAGATATTTGTCTGATTTTTCCTTTACCACTGTGTTCTCCATTGCTGCGCTCTGCTTCCTCTCCAAACTAATGACACACACACTGATGTCATCATGGTTTGCACTGGAAAAATCTTTTGGTTCCAACTGGGAACCACGTTTTTATGTTCTGAACTTTTAATGTTCTGTTCTGAATTTATTTTTGGTCGAAATGCTCAGAATGACTCAAAACTCTTTGCGTGACCTACAATGGGACCCGTTCCCTGTTGGTAGAAAATGTGTAACAGAGTATTGTATATTATTGTATGTATTGTATCAGTAAGAGGAAAATTCAGACATGACGGAATTATTGCTGGTTTTTTTTGCTCATTTATTTGTTCTCTGATTTGGTGGAAAGTTGGTGAATGATCGTCATCTGATTTATCCACACTGTGGAATTTGTATCGTTACCAATTTAAGAAGTATTTTTCTGTTTCTGTGCACTTATATATTGTATTTTATCTTGTCAGCTTGGTTTAGCAGGCTAGCTTATAAACATTTATGTCTTCAGCCCCTGTTGACCTCACAGCTCCCCACTGCCCCAAGGTGCTGTGAGATTTTCCCCTTTTCCCTTAACCCAGAGCTTATATTTTAGCTAGCCAGTTAATTTTAGGTAACTTTATAATAGTGAAGAATGGCACCGTTCCTTCAGCAGGTCTTTAATGCACAGGTGTTTTTGCTATATCAGGCAGTCATAGTAAAAACTAACCAGATTACTAACTCTTGCTGAAATCTATTGCATAAAACTCAGTAAATGTGACAGTCATCCTAATATTAACAATTTTTTGCTTATTTTATAGACACACTAGTTAGTGTGCAGTATGATGTTTGGAAGACATTCTTGAATTCTCAGTGAACATGTGTACAGCCAAGAGATCTATTACATGCAGTAGCATTTTTACACTTGTAATAGCATTTTTTCTACCACCGAGTTTCAAATTTGTATATCCAGCAGCTTTAATATGATAAAATAATGAGGCTAGACTATTTTTTTTTACTTTGATGGTGAATTTGGCTTTCAGTTAATAACCTCTTTATAGACCAGTGCATGTGATTTTGTAAATATTGCCCAAAGCCAGCATTTGTCCCTTCTCTTCTCCCAGACCCGGAAAACATGAAGACACACCATTGTTTTATGTCTGCTATCCAAATAGCATGTGTGTGCGTGTATGTTCATTCAGATGCTTGTCTTTAATTTGAAACTGTTGGAATTTGGAAAGCTGTGTAGAGAATGATCGAAGGAGGAAAAACAAGGAAGAGCAGTTCGATGTTTTCAGATGAAGTTGTTTGTAAGCTTTATTTGAATAGCAATGTGTAACACTGTGCAATTGTTTAATAAAGGCGGTTGTTGTAGTTTGAAACTATTGCTTTTCGGTGTGACATAATGCAAATAAGGGTGACTGTATTATCGTTCTCAAATATTTGTTAAGGAACATGAACAAATATTTATTACAAGAAAAATTACTACAGGCCTAAGCATATAAGTATTTAAAAATTTGAATGTAAAAGCATCAGATTTTTGTTCTGGTATAATTCAACTCAAAACCTAATCTACACTGAACATTGCACATTGATCTTGATTTATTAGCAAAGTGTTTAATATGTATCAGTAAATAATTAGCGTGAATTTATGAAACTCACTACTGAGCATGGGTGGCACATTGGTGAACTGAATAGCATTACTATTACAGCTACAGGGTTCCTGGTTTGATTGTGAGCTCAGGTTACTGTCTCTGTGGAATTTCACATTATACATACACACAAGAATCTGTAAGAATTGCACAATGTACATCCTTAATCGAGAAAAAAACTCCAAGAATTTGGTGTAGAAGTTTTCATTTATTTTGGGTTATCTGAAATCAACACAAATATACATACATCCATTTTGATGATTAATTCAGTGGTGCTGAAATTCCAAAATGTATTTTACCTTGCCAAGGCCTCTTAACTTCCTGTTATTGATCAGGATTGACTACAACTGGTAACTTCTCTGTGAACAACATACAAAGTGTTTGTTTGAAATGTACAAGTTAATAGGAGGTGTAGCATCATCATGAACTGAGAGGCTGCCGTACAAGAAGGAAGCTCCTGCTCCAAAATCAATACTTTCAACCTCAACTAAAGTGTGCAGCTGACCATGTGGACAAAGAAAAAGCCTTCTGGAGGAAAGTTTTATGGTCAGATGAGACAAAGATTGAGTTTTGCAGCCAGCGGAACTGTTTCGCTGCCAGTGGAACTGGTGCATTACACAAAGTGGATGGAATAATGAAGAATCTCAGAATTCTTCAGCAGAATCTCAAACAGCTAAACAGTTGAAACTTGGACACAACTGTGTGTACCAACAGGAAAATTACCCCAAACACACATCAAAGCTGGTTGCGGAATGGATAAAGCAGGTTAACATTAAGCTTAAAACAAGTCCTGACCTCAACCCTATCAAAAATATGTGGACAGTGTTTAAAAGATGGGTCCATGACAAGAAACACACAAATTTAATAGAAATCTACCAAATCTGCCAAGAACAGTGGTCAAATATCCAATCAGGATTCTGCAGAAGCTTGTTGATGGCTACCAAAAGCAACTGGTCAAGGTGAAACTTGCTAAACGATGTTTAACCAGATATTAGGTTATGTGTTGATTTCAGAAAACCCAAAATAAAGTAAAACTTGTGCACCAAATTCTCAGGTTTTTTTTGCTTGTTTCAATTAAAGATGTATGTTGTATGATAAGTAAAAGAACAGTTCAAAGAAATCGTTTGAAGAAAGCCTAATATTTCCATGACATTCATGTCCATGATGGCATTCTTGTCTGTGTATGTAAACTTCCGATTGCAACTGTACATAGATAGACAGATAGATAGATAGAAACAGGTATATATTTGGAAAATATGAGAAAATGCACCACAAACCTGAAAATAGAGTGCAAAAAAACAAGAAAAAAAACCCACCCCACCCACTTGAAGTAGAACTAAAAAAACTGGAACTGCCAAGTGAAACTCAAACAATAAACTGAAACAGAAGTGTTAGCATACACTGAACATTAGCCTATATGTAGAGCATGAGGAATGAGGTTTACAAAAGTGGTGAAGATGATAATTATTGCACGCATCAAGAAAGGCAATTTGACATTGTTATGACAAGGCACCATAAAGTCACTTAGCAAATGCCCCTTTATTTTTGTCTCAATAGGACGTGTCAGAGGTCCGAAGTTTAACTAATGACCTGCATTCAAGTATACACAAGGTCGAAGCATGGAAAAAATGTAAATGACTACTACAAAACTGTAATGAATACCTCAATGAATAGTGACAGCTTGAAGCAAGCAAGAAATAAGTAAATCATTTAAGTAGGTTGAGCTGAATAAACCTGCTGTGGTCTGGAATGCATGTTTGTGTTTTATAGACATTCTCTCACACCCCTTCCCTCTGCCACCTGCTAACATGCTAATACAATAGCTTAGCACTCATAAAGGCTTATTATGAAGAGAATAGGACCATTTTTGCACTCCTAACCATTCTCCTAAATCATCACAAGCCAGATTTTTCATTTTTATAATCTTATATATGTAGTGTGCTTGAAAGTTGACATGACAATTCTCTCTAATGCTAACTGTAGTTAGGATGCTAACTCTAGCTGAACTACCACTTTGTGTTCATGGGTGGGAAAAGGGGCTCAAAGAGTAAAAAAGTAATGCAAATCTTATCCAGCTCCTTCTGCTTAACTGATAAAGACCTTATCTTGTCAAATTTTGAGGAAACTTATCTAATGCACCTTTAACCCATCAAAAACTACCACTTCAGGAGACAAAGCCCTTAGAGAAATTCCACCTCGAGTTCTGTATAAACATCTTAAGAGTCCATCACAGTAA
This sequence comes from Notoglanidium macrostoma, assembly GCA_030068235.1. Lineage (NCBI taxonomy): Eukaryota > Metazoa > Chordata > Actinopteri > Siluriformes > Auchenoglanididae > Notoglanidium > Notoglanidium macrostoma. The sequence continues at coordinate 1,295,615 of JAQQZR010000020.1, forward strand.
TCACAGTAAACCTGGAGGTCAGAGCAAAGCCAAAGTGAATTCCCTCTGTCTCCGCCATCCTGAAAGAACTCTTAAATTCCATTCCTGCTTATCCCTATCCCATCCCCAATCCTACCAGAACCACGCCTACACCAATAACTGCTCACACCCAGTATCATCCAAAACACACTGCCTTACAGCCTCACGAAAACACAACCCCAACTAACAACACACACCAAAAAAGAAAAAAAAACATAAATTGGACTAATTAAATAAATAGACTAAAATGTTGCAGGTCATTAAACAGACAATACAGCCTAGTTGATTGCCTAACTAAAGTTAAAAAAACAAACAAAAAACAACTGAACCACACTACTACAGTGTACACTACAGATAGAAACAGAAACAGTAAGTTCTCTGATTATGTAGTAACTCTGGGTGGCCTTTCAGTTGTGACGTAGAAAAACTAGTTATACAAATGGATTGTTTTTTTCAGTACTAGTAGAGCTTTGCTCTTACTGAAAGCTATTAAAAAGGCTAGTCGGAAATTTTTACTTCAATCCCAAAGATAATTTAACAGCTGTGACCCCATGTTTAAGTAGATACCAGGCATGTTTTACTGTAGTGTTGAGCTTCTGAAAAGGACAGCCCACAGAAGCAGCTTTCAGCAAAATTCCTACCTCAAATACAACTTAAAAACAGTTAAAAAGATGCAAAACTAGCCCCAAAATGTTAGAGCACAGGAAAGGATAGACATAATATACATTTTTCTTCATTTTCTCAGTCATTTTCATGGGAAACAAGTTAATAATGGAGCACATTTCTGATTCCCTGTTTCTGCAAATTTGCAATACACAGCCAATATACAGAGAACCTGACAATCCAGATCATGGGAAAAAGACCAAGGTAATTACAGATAGGAAAATACTTTGCTAGTGGGTTTTTTTGGTTTTCATAAATAATCATTCTCTATTATGTAAGAAAATCATTATAATTAAGGGTCCACTATGTAGAATTCAACCACCTGAATGCCCCTCTCTTACCCCTTACCCCTCCATTATTTCCAAGCATGTATTAGAACATACAGAGGCCATCAGGTACCTGTAGCTTAGTTCCAGTACTTAGATTCACATTTCTTTGCTTTTTGGGCTAAATAATAAGTATGATAATTAATTTTTCAAAATTTGGGTTCTCAAACTTTTTTTTTTTTTGCAAACACTGATTCCTCTTATTTTTTCTTCCTTGTCTTCCTTTCATCTTCTTTGTCTTTCATCTGGTGCTTCCTTCTGGATTCACGCTGCCACTTGTAAAACACAAAATGTGGAAGGCGCTGTCTAGAGGTTTGTCTGTTCAGGGCTACTGTAGCGGTGCAACATGGCGGTGCCGCAGAGGTGGACCCGCTCTCTATGCAGATATAAAGGGCTCATTCTAAGCTTACGAAAACAATTACGAAATGAAAGCATACGTTTGAATTCCATAATTATATTATGGAATATATAGTCCATTTTTGCTAATAGCTACCCTCAAAATCTTACATAGTGAACTTTTAAATGCAACTTAAAGGACCCCCATTTTGACTCATAGAAGCACTACGAGAATGTCCCAGCTTTATTGGAGATTCTGAACTGGAATGTAACAAAACAAAAAATGATAAAATCTGATAAAATATAAAATGGCTATTGTTGTCAATGTCAGCAACTGATGAATATGATAAAGATTTGCAAGAATGTTCTACAGGGCATCAGGTTCAGGAGTCAAATAAAGTTCTCACTTTCCCTCATTTTCTATACCACTTTATTCATTACAGGGAAGTGAGCACCAATCCCAGCTGACTTCAGGTGAGAGGCAGGGTACACCCTGGAGAGGCCACCCATCCATCACAAGTCCAAACCAGAGACAAACAACCATTCTAATATGCATGTCTTTGGACTGTGGGAAGAAACCAGAGTACCCCCACAGGCACGGGGAGAATATGAGGCAGCCCGGGGGCTCAAACCCAGGACCTTCTTGCTGTGAGGTGAAAGTGCTAACCACTACAACACCATCCCTCCCCAGTGATTAAAGTTATGTTCTGCAAATTGTCATTAATTATAATGTGCAAAAGAATTTTTTAAGAAGCCTTGGTCTTTTCAGTATTTCTTTAGAGTTTCCAGGGCATAGTGGACTACTGGTAATACTGGTAATACTATTGGTAATAGACTATATTCACTCCTGGTTTAAATCTGAATCTGAAAACAGATAGGAATATTTTGAGTACTAAGCAGATAGAGATACAGATAATAGCAATGTGTTAAACAGCCACCAAACAGCTCCAAGGTCCTTGGTTCAATCCTGAGCTCAGGTTACTGTTTGTGTACATGTTCTCTCCATATCTGCATGAGTTTACTACTCCTCCCAGTCAACTGGTGACTCTAAATTACCCCTAGGTGTGAAGGAGTGTGTGAATGTGTGTCCATGATTCCTTGTCATGGACTGGTGTCCCACCCAGGCCATATTCCCACCTCATACCTGTTATTCCCAGGATAGTCTCTGGATCCACCAAGACCCAAACCAGGATAAAGCACTTGTTGAAGATGAGATACCGAACATTCACTATTAAGTATTTATATCTACAGTCCCCTCTGAAAGTATTGAAACAATAGAAGCAATAGATCAGAATATCAGCTTTTATTTCCTGATTTTAATATCCAGATGTATTAAACAACTTAGAACATAGCATCTCTTTTGTTTGAACCCACCCAGTTTTCAAGTGTTCAAAAATACTGGAACATGTAACTCACAGGTGTTTCTTGTTCCCCATGTGTGCCCTGTTAGAATGACTGCTTAAACAATTAATAGCTCTGAATAGCTGTTCTTGTTTGAGTCATTGGTTTCATCTATATATTAACTGAATGAACATAATCATTGCCTTGTTAATAGACAGGATCTCACTGTTTCAGTGGACAAAAACTACGTACACAAAAACACAAGTAGAAAGGAGAACTAGAAGGGAGGGAGAATTCATACTCATGATTAATGAACTGTAAATCAGGATTTTGCTCTAGTCCAAATAAAAGGATCACAGACTTTTTTTTCCTCATCTGCCTCTCACTATGTCTTTCTCAAAGTTCCTCAAATTAGAAAAAAAGAGATACAGCACACTGAGTCAACACTACAAGCTATCTATGATGTTAACAGAACTGTAAACTTTAACTGCTATGCATATATTTAGTGAACCAACTTGACTGCTGTCTAACAAATCTAACCTAACACAGATTTTTATTGTTTCTCTGGAGTTCATCAATATGAGGGAAAAGCTGTTACTCAAAAAAAAATGGCAGATAATAAATTTTCTTGATGTCTGATCTTTTCAGCCAATCTGTAACTATGGATCTGTTGGGGTTCATGTCACAGAGACTGCACCAAGAGAAAAATAAAAAAGGACAAATATTGTTACTACGCAGGTAAAGCACAGAATTGCCGAACTCCTAAATGAGATTACAGCTTTATTTATTTATTTATTTTGTAAGCAATTTGAGGTGCAATTTAGATGCAATGCAGAAATCAAAGGCACACATTCACGTGTGCAATATTTTCTCCCGAATTTCTCACACACTTCTGTGGCTTCTGTGGTAACAGTAATGAGAGATGAATGAAAAACAAGAAAAAAAAGCAGTGTAGAATTCCAGAGGCACAATTTAACTCAACACCACATGGGACTGAATATGATTCTAAAAAGAATGATAGCAAAATTGCTGTTTCCTTTAATTGTGTTTCCTTTCCAGCGTGTTTAAAAACCCCTGTTTCCACAATGATGCCATGAACAGTTCTCATACACAGGGCTGTGTAAAAGCAATCTGACGGCTGTAAAACTGTCATTCTGACTTTTAAATGCCTTGAGGTTTGCCAAAGAAAATCATATTTAAGTTTGAAAACAATGCGTTTAAGAACAGGTTTGCACAGTATTTGTGGTAAATACAGCCTTACATCATGCAATCTGGCATGGTTATGAAAAGCCTGCTAGCAATACAGACCTCAACAAATCTAACAAGCATGTAAAGGTGTTTGAAGCTATTTTGTAATCATTAGTAGAGCTTGACAAATCAGGAAACAGTGTTCATCTCAAAGCTTGTTTGATTTGAGAAGCAGTTTGATTTGAGATCAAATATAAATGGTTATGAAGTTTTATGTGTTGATAATCCTGCTATGTGCTATACAGATTAATGAGAGCACTCTGTTTTTAGGAATAACAGCTATTCCAATGTGTTAATACGAATCAACATCCTAAACCAAATATCTCTAAAATGATCTGCTTTGTGTTGAAAGTGTATCATTTTCTCCCTCAATAAATTTGCCATGTAATTGTCATAACAATGGACGATGTTGACCTACTGCGACATCTTACTACCAGATTTTTTGTTTATTCAGCCAGTATTTTTTATTTTACATGAAGTTTTAACTTAAAGAGAACTACCAGCCAGCTCCAGTTCCACTATCGAAACCACAGCGGAGCGTCTTCTTTGGCAGGTTTAGAGGGAAAAGAAAGCAATCTTTGTTCTGTGTGGAGGATGAGGTAAAACAGAATTTGAGTCGATGAAAGAGAGCACCTAGTAGCCAAAACATACTGATTCATCCCTTCTGAGCTTTATCCTGGCTAGATGGTAAAAATGCAAGCGTGCAAACGGATGAAGGTTCAGAAACATCACAGGTCTAACTGTGAAACTGTATAGTGCTAAATCCGATCTGCGCTTGGCAGAGAATCATGATTTTGGGAGCCAGCACTGTGTAACAACGCTCCCTTGCCTGTTTTCAGTAGGAAGGTGGGTTAAAAGTCTTTTTTGTGTGCATAACTCGGAGCTTTGGTGTGTATGCATTTATGTCCTCCACTTTAAGCTAGATTCAAATTTCTTTTAAGGTGGAATCATGATGCCTCACAGATATAGATATATGGGTTATGTAGGCAAATGAATCATGCTTTTTGATATGATAAGGGAGCTACATGATGGATTAACCTGGGAGACCATGAATGCAATTAGTAACCTTTTTAATGAACTACAAGGATATGCAGAGCTTGCAATGATAAAACCTAGATCACTTTAACTTGTATGACCCCTGGTTTTTGTATACACCATTTGCAGAATAAGAACAGCTAAAACATTGAGCAGCTTTCTGCAGAACAGGTTTGTCCTGGGCAGCATGGTGGTGCAGTTGGTAGTGTTGCCGCCTCAGGGTCGTGGGTTCAATCCTGAGCTCGGTTTACTCACAGTTCAGAGTTTCAAATGTTCTCCATGTGCTTGTCTGGAGTTTCTTATTGTCCAGAACCCTGCAGGTTGTGAACTGGATGTGCTAAATTGAATGCATGTATGCATAGTGTCCTGTGATGGACTGGCATCCCATCCATGGTGAATTCTCCTCCATTGTGCTCGGTGTTACTGGGATATGCTCTGGATCCTCTCTGACCAAGATAAAACAATGAGTGGCGAGCGAGGGAGCAAGGCTTCGTTCCAGTTTCCTCATAACTCCTATATAATTAAGTGTAAAACAAAAATGATGATGAACCATATTGCAAAGTTCACCAAATACTGGTATGTAACACCAAGCTGTAAGTCCTAATAATAGATCAATTTTGTCTACTCGCCATGAAAGACATTGTATGGAATAAGCAGCATGAAACAGAATTTTTGCTCTCTCTCAAGCACACACACAAAGCTACATCCTTTTCCCGCTTGCTCACAAGGGGCAACAGACTAGCATCTTCAGGCTATAGCGAGAATTTGTGCTCACATGATATTCACACACACCCACACACACACAGCACCCCTGGAGGGAGGGCATTGTTGGTGGTGGTGGTGGTGGTGGTGGTGGTGGTGGTGATGCTGGTGGTGGTGATGGTGGGGGTGGTGATGGTGGAGGTGGAAGAGTTTTACGATTTTTCCAGAGTGCAAGAAAAAATGCAGTACCATCTAAAAGAAATACTTCTATGATCAGTGGGTTAGAAGACATTTTAAAACTCAACTCAAGGGATTCACCTGCTAAGCAGCAGAACATTCCCTGGCATTTTAAAATCTGAAGGTGATAGCCCAGGTCACTAAGCTTGTTAAGGTTGCATCACAACTTTCATAAAGGTCAGCAGTGTGTAGTCACTAATAACCTTATTGTGCATTTTAATATATGTGCATGTGCAGTCTTTTTCCAAATTTTCATTGGAAAGTTCTTAAACATACAAAGCAAATACAATATATTACAATTAAACCTTGATCGCAAGCATATAGTAGAGTTGGTCAATGCATACAAGTACCTCGGACTGTGGGTGGACAACAAACTGGACATACAACATACAGCACCTGTATAAAAAGGGCCAAAGTAGACTGTATTTCCTCAGGAGGCTGTGGTCTTTTAACATCTGCAGGAAGCTCCTGTGGATGTTCTACCAGTCTGTGGTTGCCAGAATCCTTTTCTATGCTGTGGTGTGCTGGGGGAGCAACACAGCGAAGAAGGACTCATCCAGGCTGGACAAACTGATCAGGAGGGACGGCTCTGTGGTCGGCATGAAACTGGACACTCTAGTGACCGTGGCAGAGAAGAGGACTCTTAACAAACTGCTGGCCAATATGGACAATGCCAGGCATCCTCTGCACACTGTCATAAACAACCAGAGGAGTCTGCTCAGTGACAGGTTGCTTCTCC
>JAQQZR010000020.1:1318416-1338276 GCA_030068235.1 Notoglanidium macrostoma
ATCTGATGATGTTTTAGGTCATATTTATGCAGAAATATAGAAAATTCTAAAGGGTTCACAAACTTTCAAGCACAACTATAAGGGAATTATACTCAATTTAAACAAGTTCATCCAAAATACTCGCACTGTACTTACACTGTACTTAAGGATTTTAGTCAGGAATTTTGTCTAGTTTGAAGTGTTTTTGTGGCTACAGTTTATGCTAGTTTCAAGAGTTCTTACCAACAAAAATGGGCTTACCATATTGGCAGATTATTTATTTTTATTTATTTTGAAACAAGAGACTTTTACCAAATTAAAGAAAATGTGGCTTCTTTTCAGTAGTGCATTTAGTTTCGGCTTTACTAAACTAGATTCTTAAATTAAGAATGCACAGTTGGCTTAATTCTTAAAATAAGAAGAGGAAAACTGGTTCCCCTGTGCTTTGTTAGAGCATCTTTCTTGATAATAATAGCTCAAAATTAGCCACAGTGTCTTAGTAGGATAAAGAAAGATAAAATGTCTAAAAACAAGACATTTATTACACATAAAATGCTTGACAACATTATTTTTATTTCGGGGCAAAAAAAATTATATTAATTTTCTAGAAATTATTTTTACTTTCTTGAAATTCATTCATTTTTGGCATGTAGGTAAAAAACACAGCAAAGCATAGCAAAGAAGAACAGACACTTACACTTCCTTTGGATACATAGTTGTTGTCATGCATGATGTCCCTGGCCAGCCCAAAGTCACAGATCTTTACAATCTTCCCCTGAGATAACAGGACATTTCGAGCTGCCAGGTCTCTGTGAACACACTGCACATAACAGAGAGGCATTAAATCCAGTCATAGGATCGTTCCATTTTTCCAGAAATCTGAAAGATTTTGATAAATTCTTCTAATAAATTGACTAAACCAATTGATCTGAATTTCTTATATTGTTTATTCTCTATCCACTCTCTAGCTGTCATTATCCTACAGGGTGGTCTGGAAAAAATAAAGAAAAAAATAAATCCCCTGAATGATCTACGAACCCCTTATGGAAGCATTTAAATGGCCACAAAACTAAATTCATACCTGATGTGTGGTCCTTTAATAGCATATTTTAGTAATATGCAATAGCATAGTTTAATAACATGTCATAATGCACAGAAACACACTCTTATGTTCTATTCTGAGAGTTTGGGCTTTTCTCAAGCCACCCCAACCCCACAATTTAAACAGGTCAGTCGGGAGTTTCATAAAAACACTGGCTGGAGCAACAGTTGCACCCTTAAGGACTGGTGTGTGTATATATAGTATTTACCGTATATAAACTAAAGTTAAGTGTTTCAGTTTGAAACTAAGAAAACAACCATTTTCTGTGGTGCAGTTCAGATTTCTGACTAGTCATTTAATGTAATATTTTAGCTAAAATGCAAATGTTTTGAGAGCCAGTCTGAGGCCAGTAATCATTATTACATTAGGCTATGAATCGTTTACACAGCCAGCAGCCATCAGTTATTGATTTTAGACTCACATTTTTGGAAGCCAGGAACTCCATCCCTCTGGCCACTTGATAGGTGAAGCTAAGAAGATCCACTGTGGTCAAGCGCTCTGAGTCATCAGAGAGAAGCTTTTCTACTTCACTTTCTGTTGAAGGGACACACCCACCCATGCACGCACACACACACACACACGCACACACACACACACACAAACACACACACACACACACAGTCTACGTTAGACATACTAGCTTCCTCAGTACCCCTTTTAATGTGTGTACATGTGTGGACAACATGCCTCGGTCTGTTGTACACTTTTACAGGGTTGCTCGTATACGTCCTTGTAAAGGCTGGGTGAAGCATGCAGCAAAACCCCATGGACTACAATTATCTCCTGTAAATGCAGGGTGCACTAAGTGCAATGCATCCCATACTCAGAAACGAGGGTGGACGCCTTCACAATTGCTGCCAAACCTTCAGTGTGTCTGTAAATGTGTGTGTAGGTGTGTGTGCTTGTGTGTGGGTTTAAAATGTTATTGCCAAGTCAAACCAGGTGCAGGCAAGCCAAATGGCACAGGGCAAGCAGAGAAAAAGTACAACAAGAAAATAAATACCAAATAAAAGCTCAGGCAAAAGTGAAAGAAAAACATTCACTTCAACAGTATGTAGTATTGAGTATTAGTAGTGTAGTATTGAGTATAGTAGTGAGTATTCTGACCCAAAGTATAGAAGATTGTGTCATGTCCATGTGCATGAAATAATGAGTTTTGGTCATGTTTTTTGTGGAATGTTTGTGAGAGCCAGTTTACTGTGAGTGTGATTTACCATTGATGTGTTTGTGAGAGGGAGGGTGATCATAGTCATCTCTCTGAAGGTCAAAGTATTTGGAGGCGTTGCTCCTCTCCAGCATGGGGACATACTGCATTGTGTCTGCCTGCTTCATATCCATGTAATCTCCTTTTTCCTCAAACGACAGAATCACGTAGCTGAGGGCACACACACACATATACACACACACACACACACACATACACACACACACACGGTAACATTATTGTGATGAGTTGAAAACTAGTTGGATATCAAACCTCTGCACAAGCTGCAGCTTGTTGGCTTGTTTGTGCGTGTGCGAGTGTGTGTGCGTGCATGCGTGCGTATGTGTGTGTGTGTGTGTGTGTGTGCTGACCTTCTGCTGCTCTCATCAGCTGGATTGATGCCAAAGATGTCCAGGTCCTTCTTGCCCTTTTCAGCCTGCCGACTCAGGAAGCTGTCTCTGTTCTTATGCAGGTAGTTCACCAGGTCTCCATAAAAACAGTACTCGGTAATGATGTAGATAGGGCCTGAGAGAGAGAGAGAGAGAAAGAGAGAGAGGTAAAAAGGGTGGTCTCTAATCAAGCTTATCTCAGACTTACATAAAGTATATATGAGCAAAGATGATAGAGCAAAAACTTGATGCTAGAGCAAAAAAAAAATCTAACTAAACAGGGAAACAATTTTAGTTCCCAGAACATTCTGGGAACATTATATTTTGGTTACAGAAATGTTACATGAAGGTTTGTTTGATTGTCCTATGGTTTGCCAGGAACGTTGGATAAATATAAAGTTAGTTTTTGGTTGCTCTTTTGGTTGTTCTCCTAATGATTGTAATGTGGGAACCTTTGGAAACCCTTGGCAGAAGGTTTTTGTAAAACTAACCATAGGAGAACCATAAGATAACGCTACATGAACGTTCTGTGTTTGCTGGGACTGCTCTAACCACTCACAAGCACTTAATTAACACTGTTGTGTGGGTTGTGCAGTTTCTGTATAACTGTGTTAAGTGTTGGGGTACCTGATTTGGTGCATGCACCCAGCAGGTTGACGATGTTAAGGTGAGGGCCCAGGTGAGTCATAATCTTCAGCTCTGACATCAGTGCTTGCTTCTCACTGGAGCGAGCTGTTGCTGAGGGACGGATCACAAAATCAACCAACCAATTAACCAACCATGCACAAGATCTGGCAAGATAAATTACAGAATTCACAGAAATCAAATAAAGCTCCAACAGATGAAGAAGCTTATTTCTTTGCTGTATTAAAAGTGTGCAAGCAAACTCACGTTTTAGCATCTTCACTGCAACCTTCATCACTGGCTGAGAACGGCTGAGTCCATACGCAGTGCCTTCCACCACCTTCCCGAATGCCCCCGAGCCCAGGATACGGCCTGCCACAAACATTCACACAGTGAATCATATGCTTGATCAGCATATGCAAAGTTTCACACCTTCCACCGATATGGTCAGTGCTTTGGGTGAAAGTTAGCCGAGGTTGTTTTGAAACTCAAAATTTAAACAAATATAATCCCTCCCTACAGTATTTCTTCCAAAGCCACACCCCAAAAAACATGCCTGAATTCTCGTGCAAGCAACACCATGTAAATCATGTTGACTGTCCTGACCAGCTGGAAGTTGGTAATCCAGAGGATTTGTTCTGTCTCCCATTTAGAGAGACATTTTTAAGCCGTTATTTTAGTGACAGCTGCTGGAATGTGAGGGGACTTTATAATAACCAAATAGCTTAAAAAAATGTCAAACGTGATTTGACACACAACCCTTTGACCCTACCTTTAAGCCAAACATTTCTGAGACATCTGCATTGGCCGGTCTTGCATACCAAATCAGTCACTGGTAAGTAATTTACAACTGGTCTACTGAAGCCCAGTGAGTGAAGAAAAGAGGACAAAAATCCAACCAGAATTCATCCAGAAGCTTGTTGGTGGCTACCAAAAGCATCTGGCAAAGGTGAAACTTCAATGAAACTAAAGGACATTTAAACAAATATTAGATGTCAGGTGTTGATGTCAGAAAACTCAAAATAACTTAAAACTTGTGCACCAAATTCTTGTTTGTTTGTTTGTTTGTTTTTTTGTTAAAGATGAATGTTGTACAATCATTCTTCTGAGTAAAAGAACATTTCAAAGAAATCACTGAAAGCGCTGTGGTTGCTAGATCATTATTCATAGTTGCTCTATTTTTCAGGACTACAGTCTGGTCATTGCGTATTTTCTATTCACTCTCTTTATGTTGGTGAATTCACAGAGTTAAAGTTTGAAGTTTGTGGGCTTTTCACCAGAAGATTTTCTTTACATTCAGTCTGAGGGCTTCTTAAAGCTGTCTTGCCTGCAAAAAATCTGATTCAACCAATCTAACACATGGCTAGCCAACAGGACATCTGTGACTGTTCAACCACACCATTATGGCTGTATGTTAAAGAAAAACCACCTTTGATCACAGCCACAGTGAACCCACCAAGTTACCGCTCCACTGTGCAGAAACACACAAACACATCACATCTTGACAATGCTGCTATCACAAGGCACCCACAGCAGACTGAAATGAGCCAACACACCTGACCACAATCCAATCGATTACATCACCACAAGTCAAAGAGCTGGAGTGAAGAGAGCGGAACATGGATGTGTGTGTGAGACTCACCGAGGACAAGGCCATCACGAGGGAACTCCCAGCGTGTGTCGTAGGGCAGCTGCATGGGATCCACGTAGATGTATTCGTGCCCGTCTGGACTGACCGACTCAATGACCCGCCACCTGATCTCATAACGTGGCTTCTGAAATGCATACAGATGAGATTGATCTTAGAACAGAGGTCTGAGATGTACAGATATTTGAGCATCAGTTAACTTATCATTGTATACAGTAAAATCTAAAGTCATATTTATCGAGCAGGGGGAAGTTTATAGTCACATAAAGTGAACAAGTCTTGGTTTGGGTGCATTGAAATCAAATTGAGTGAAAAAGTAAATAGGTGATTCAATGAAAGAATAAAAAAAAAAATTCAAATATAAATTGAGTGTGTGAATTAAATTGTACAGTGTACAAAAGTACAGTGGAAACAAGCTCTAGGATGAATGGGTGAATATAGCGAATCCTTTTCTGTTGGTATGAGTGAGTGAGTGAGTGAGAGAGTGAGTGAATGAGTGAATGAATGTTAAAGTGTATACCTGTTTCCAGATAATGACCAGCACAATGAGTGAGATGATGACAATAACCAACAGCACCAGAACAGCGGCCGCCACAGTGAGCTCTGAGTGCGGACCTGAACACATCATCACCATCGGCATAAGAGCAAATTCTAATTTGATATTTTAATCATTCTGAGAATTTGGAAACCTATAAATAATTGATTTGGCTAATCTGATAATGAATTTGGATATTGACCATGATTGAATACAAGTCTGTATAAATTAAGTCTTAATTACTTCATTACTTCATTCATTACAGTTACACTGTACCATCTTGAAGTGCATACTGAATTTGGTTAAATGATTTACCATGTAACTCAACTATTTTTAAAAAATGGCCCACAGAAAATAAATGGATAAACCAAAAGGGCATATGGCATATGGATTTCCCTTTCGCAAGTGCCACATGGGGAACCTATCAGGAGTTCACTACATGGGGAGCCTGACAGAATGATGCTAACAGATGTAAGGGTTATCAGTAAAGAGTAATTTTGGTACAGCAGAGTTTCCCTTCATGAAACACACACACACACACACACACACACACACACACACACACACACACACACACACACACACACACACACCCATATGGTATACAAAAGTAGCTGGGTGAAGATATGACAATGGCAATGGCACAAATGTAAACATATAATTAATGAATGTTGGATGAAAGGGTTGATTAATGGAGCTTGTGACTAACAAAGTGACATTTGACAAAATCTAATGAAACAAGAAGTTCAGTTGTCTAGACCAGTGGTTCTCGGGCTTTTTGTAGCAAGGAACCACTTTAAATGATATAAAAAATTTTGGACTCTCTCAGTTTGAATTTATTCATGAACAGTTTTGAAATTTGCCAAATGATGTTTTTATTTAGCCATAAAGCTTTCTATTCCTGAATTTTCCACTGATAGAACAGATTCTGTCTGTTCTGAGTTGTGAGTTGACTTGGGTGCTTGGACCCCTGAATATGATCACTTTGATGTCATATAGTGTATGTGGATTGGGAGTTCCATTACAGTGTCAAGATAATAAAGAAACCACAGACCCCATGGCTATGCTTCACAGATCCTTGGGGGTTCTCGGACCCATTTTGAGAATGACTGGACTAAGCTGGTCCATGTCTTTAACATGGCTATTTTTAAGATATGGAACTTAATGAAGGAGTTACAAATGAAGGCTATTAACCCTACTGTAGACAGTATGATGCAAAATCTCTTGCAAAATCAATTCAATTTCATAATTTTTCTGAAGAGAAATGTACTCAGCCTACAGTATGAGAGCCATAGAATGATGGAGAAGCTCACCATTGGTCACTAGTTTGATCTCACGGGACACCGCAACCATCTCGTTCCGCGCCAGGCAACGCACAGCCAGCGTGTTCTCCAGATGTCCAAATATCACCTGACTCTCCAACTGGTTGTCCTGGTCTACGTGTGTGTCAATGGTGATGCCAGTGGTGTTGGTCTGAAGAGGTGACCACTCAGATGAGTCATTGGAACATCTAAGGAATAAGGAAAAGGGGTGAATGTAATGATGTCATGCTGACATTGACTGTGAATGTGACAATTTGTAATTAAGAAGTACTGAAATTGTACTTTAAAAACCACCTGAAAAAAGAAAAGGAAATTGTTATGGGAGAGATTCACAAGTTGGTACTTGGTAGTGGAACCCCTAAGGAACCAAGATGTGTGAGCGAGTCAAATAAGGTTGTGATGTGATGCTTGTGCAACCGGGCTCAACAATGACCTTCCCTAACCAAATAATGAGAAGCGACAATTTCACTTTATATAATAATATCATATAATATAATATAATACAATATATATCCCCTTCCCCTTTCTTGTCAACCAAAATATATCACTTCTCGTTTCAACCAAAATATTTCTTTCGTTTCTTTTTAAACCCAAATATATCATTACTCTTTTCAACCAAAATATTTCTTCTGTTTCTTTCTAAACCCAAATATATCACTTTTCGTTTCAACCAAAAATATTTCTTGCTTTTCTTTTCTAAACCAAAATATATCTCTTTTCTTTTCAGCTCTGGCAGTGTGGCGTGCAGCATATAATGTCCACATGCCGAGCTGTGTAGCTTGGCGTGTTTTAAGCATGGCTCACAGCAGCAGCGCATCTCCCCTGATTGTGGCCACATGATCGTCGCCTAGCGACTGAGCCTACATTAGGACACTGGGTTGGTCGCGGCTCCGCCTGTGAGGTGACTGGTGATGCCACAATGGCTCGCGATGTTACAGAAATTATCTTGTGGTGCAAAACAAATAGCAAAATATGAACTAAAATAGAAAAAAAGAGAACTGTTGCAGTTATAGTAGTAGCAAGTCTCAGTCATACTTACTGTTTAATGTTTTTACAGATGTACCACTCCACCTCAGGGACAGGAGATCCTCCAGCAATACACACCACAGCCTGGCCTGTTTCCGAGCCATGATGCAGTTCCAGCAGGTCCACAATTACAGCAGGAACTACGGTACACATACGATAAGCAGACGTCAGTTAGCACATACTAACAATACAATCTAAGAAGCTATAAGACAAAGACATTTAGAAATGCTCATATAAAAACAGCTTAAGAGAAAGACAATGTAAAATTCTAACATATAGGAAAATGCAGGCAAAACAGAAACAGATTGGACAAAGAAAGAATTCATGGACAGTCAAAAGAAAAAACGCATGCAAATGCATGAAAATAAAGTTGTGGCTGAAACACCTGCAAATACAGAACAAGTGAAGACACACACAACAGAAATGACGAGGCTTCAAACATTCCTGGATTTTACCTTTGACCTGGAGATTGAAAGAGTGGCTGGTGCTCTGGTTTCCTATCTCAGCTCGCACCATGTAGTTACCACTGTCCTCAGCCTTAGCTCTAATCAGAGCAAGAGTGCTCTGGTATCTACACACACACACACACACACACACACACACACACCAGTTATGTGCATGCTACATATATGCATTTTTAGATTACTGGTAAATTAACACACTCTGTACAAAAAAACACCTCCAAGTCCGTCGAAAATGAATGTGAATGTGAATGCATGAACTGGCCATCCCTCCACTAGGTGACATTTCGAGTTAAATCTTTTTGCAAATGAGTTATCTGAGCCTCACTCCAAAAGCGTGTGTATTACGTCAAATCGCGTGTGGTGTCTAACCTTGTCTCGCTGATCATCCGAAGGGAGGTAGTAAACTCTGCAGCAGTATCGCCCAGTACAATGCCATCCTTCAACCATGTGACCTTAGGTGCAGGAAGAGCCTCAATTTCCACTTGGAACTCACGAACATCGTTCAGCTTCGCTGTCTCCACAGGCACAAACATTGGTGATAGAGACACAAACTCCATCTCTGCAGAGTTAGAAGAAGGATAGAAGAAAAAAATGAAGTGGCCAGTTCACAATCATAACATTAAAATGCAAAGTAAAATACTGCTTTCTAGCCAGACAGAAAGCATTTAATTGCATCAGTTCACTGGCAAGACAAAGAGACAGCTGTGTTTCACACACAAACATTTCTCAGTTCACATACTGTATATCAATTATTTAATTAGATTTTTAAATTCTAGTGTAACCTCAACTGATGTAACACCGATGTAAAGTGTCTAAATAAGATCGAAAACATCCTTCCAGTACATGTCTTTGGACCTATGATAAAATGATGAACACTGTTCTTTGAAAACATTCCCTCAACTACTGTTTTGATGATGGTAGTCCAACATGCTGAATGTTTCTCCCATATGTGCTCAACTGGGTTCAGATCTGGTGACTGTCATGGGCATAGCATATGATGTACATCATTTTCACACTCATCAAAACATTCAATGAGATTTCCTGCCCTATGAATGTGGACATTGCCATCCTAAAAGCAAGCACTATCAGGATAGACATATTTGCAGATGAAGGTGACTGTGTATTGATTTGCAGTGATTCTTCTCTCTTAGAAGACAAATGGAGCAAAACAATGCCAGCAAAATACCCCTGTTCCCCCACCCCACAACACAGCCACTGTTTTTACTTTGTCATCTGTCTGTATATATTGAAAGTTCAGTGCATAAATCTGTGTATTAGAATTTGTAATCTGTACCATAGACAGTAATGGTGAGCTCTTTGGTTTGGCTCTCATTGCTCATAATGTCAGTGATGGAACAGGCATAATTTCCACTGTCTTTAGTTCTGGCATCAGGCACAGTCAGGGTGTAATAGATCTCCTGATCTCTCTTGTTCTCCTTTAGTGTCACCTTAGCACGATCCGCCTGACAGAGAGAGAGAGATCATTAATTAATTGAAGAAAATAGGAATATTATGCAATATCTATGACAATCTCACACAGTTGTGGAAGAATATGCTCACAATCATATGTGAAATGACAGATTATGTTGGAATATTTGTCTCTCACCACTCTTAAAGGATACTTCCACTGTTGTTCCAGCAAGTCACTTCCTTTGGTTACACAGTTTACTATGATGGTTTCCCCAACCAGTAGAGCCTTCTTCTCTGCCTGCAGCTCTACATGCAACCCTGAGCCCTCTGAACAACAAAAAAAAAAAAACCAGAAACCAAGAAAGGTATACTAACATGAATTTAATATTTGAACCCTTGTCAAGGTGATGCATCCAACCATGTTAATATACCCTTTTTTAAAGTGGTATAAAAAATATTATTATTATTATATCCTTACCTATCCAGCCATGGACAATGTACTCCTCGCTCTTATGCTGTTCCCCGTTCACAAGGGCCTGACACACATATGTGCCAGGTATGAAGTTGCCTAGAAAACCCTTCTTGCTGTCATAATTGGCAGGAACAGCCTGCTCAGTCTCCACATGGAACAGCGTCACGTGAACATTTGGATCAGACACACGGCAAGGAACCTCCATGTCCTCTGGGCTCTTTAGTACATGGTGCCCAAAGGGCAGCAGTGGGGGCAAGAATGGCATGTTCGAATCTGAGGGTAACAAGATTACAGATGGAGAGAGAGAAAATAATTGAGAGAGTGAATGTAGAAGCAAGAAAAATGTTTTCTGTAAAGCAGGATAAGCAGACAAATGCAGAAGCAGAACCACAGAAGCAAAGCAAAATTCAGTCAAATTTGTAGCAAGAATAAACAAATGTAGTCAAATACAAGTTTACATAACACCATCAATGCAAGTTTACATAATCACAGTGTCCTGTGTCCTGTCTCCTATTTTTCTCTACCTTCTTGTCTCTGTCTCTCCATACCTGGCACAAAGATGTAGATGCTACTCTCGTCTGTCTGATTCTCATTCTTGTAGAAGCAGGTGTATTCTCCCGTGTGTGTTGCTGTAGCGCTGTCCACAGTCACTGTGGAGACAAACAGGCCTCGTTTGTCATCTAACTTCTGCTTGTCAAGAGGGACGGGACCTTCCCAGACAACTTCAGCTTGGCCCCGACATGTCAGCCTAAACATGGAGTGAAGGAACACCACCATAGTGTCTTTCCTGGGCCAGATTACCGGAGCCAGCGTGGATTGTATTATCTGGGGCTCACCAGCTAGAGTGAACACATACATAATTACTACATAAGAGCGATTTCTACAAAATTAGGACAGACATTAATTCCGTTGCAGGATTGCTCTAGTACAGTGAAATCACCATATCACAATAAATCAGGAATTGAAAGGATATTACCTTTAACATAGATTTTGAAGGAGAACTCTTTACTCTTTACTTTGCCGGTAGATGCTACAATCTTATATGTTCCACTGTCTTCTTCTACAGGGTGCCGCAGCACCAAAACACTCTCGTACCTTGATGGAACAGATATGAACTTTAATAAGACTTTCTGACCCTGGACATGCAGAATATTCTGTCTAAACACTGTCAAATTTCAGTAAATTAGATTTCACATAGTGATCCTTATTTCTAAACCAGCAGTTAATATTCTGAGAAAATACAAGCGTTGATAAACATCAAACATCATAAACATCATGTTCTTCCATATCTTGTCTAACTTTACCTTTTGTCTGCTAGAAGAGAGGTTTTGGTGGTAATATAATTACTATCCAGTACATGGTCATCTTTGAACCACGTGACCTTGGGAACAGCATCAGAACTGATGTAAATGGTGAATTCAGCATCCTCCAGGAGAGAGATGGTTTCTTCTGCTCCAATCCCACTGTGATCCAGATTAACAAAAGAACCCTCTGTAACCCAAAGAGAAGAAGAGTGAGTGAGAATCTTAACAGAACATCTAGGGGCCTTGATATGCCAAGCCAACTAATATCTGTTGGATATCATCAAGCTTTGGATTCCAGCCACCACCTGCTGTTTTTCAGGTGTGTTGGCGCTACTCGAGCCTTATTAGCACTCATCACTGAATTGGTGTCAAAGGCTGGCAGAAGAAAGAGTTGATTGGCTTTGGATGAATATTTATCATCTGGTCAAATGTTGTAGCTAACTATACATTTGCAGCAAAATGGCCAAACAAAGTGTGTTTAATCTTAGCAGACAGAGGCACAGAGGCATAAACGTGATAGATAGGCTATACTGTTTGTTTGACACTTCACACTTTCTCAGTAAAGAAACTCAGTAAACAGTACTGGTGTACAATTTGGACATAGTCTGATGTATACTCTGATGTTTTTGATACAGGATCTTTATACCTGGGATTATTTGATGTTGATGATGATGAAGAACAAATTACATGATTTATGCCTTGGATTATGAATACATAACCTGCTACTGCCCTCTATTGCCATGGAAAGCTATATTGTGTAGGCTCTGATGGTAATTATATAGTTTCTGTGGCGTTTGATGCAACTTTCAAAACCGTGTGAGGAGTAAAGGGACAGTCAGTGAAACTTGGTTGTCGCTAGTTGATGTTGGCTTGGCTTGTCAGGGTCCCAGTACACAGCTGTTTAAATAATTTCCTCCAGTAGCTTTGTATGGAGAATACAGAGGTGCAGGATAATCACGCAAGAGGCAGATTGTTACCATGGACAGTGACGGTCACTTGGGAGGAGCGGGTTTTGCCGCTGGACAGCTCTGTGACAGAGCATTCGTAGAAGCTGGTGTCATTCGTTGAAGCATGTGGGATAGTGAGGATATACAAAACCTTATCAGGGTAGCTCTCCTTCTTCTGAATAGCACTGACAGCCTGGGGTGGGGACAAAGTGAAACAAAGATGCAAACTATTCACTCATATATTTGATATATTATGGATATATTGAAGAGTCCATATCTGCTTTGTTTACTCTCTGTCATCTACCTTAAGTCATGCTAAAAATATCCTGCCTAAAAGATCTGCTTTAGTCTTTCTTTCGATCTGGCTAACTCCACGTCTGGCACTGACTTCAACATGTGGGGCTTGGGAGAGCGTCCATCTGTCAGCAAAAATAAATCTGTCCAGAGGGCTGAAAAAAGATCTGCTATCTCAGCTCTAGTGCAACTAGATGGAGTTTCTCTAATAAAGTATCTAAACAGCCAATGAAAGTGATCCCATACAAAGCACAACTGGAACTGGATATGGCTTTGACAGCAAAAGGAATCACAATTTACCACAACTACCATTCTAATCGCAATATATAACGTTTGCTACAATATGTTTGTATAGATTAAAAAAAACATTGAGGAATTGCTGAGAAGGTTGTTGTTCTGGAGACGCACCAAACCCCACACGCTGACAAACCCCCTCATAAACACTCGAGCAAATGGTCAGCACTAAAAGTCCTCCTTTAATCTTTTATTGACATGCAGCCATGCACTCATTTAGCCTCTAACACACACACAGAGCACAAAACAAAAAAAGCAAAACAGAGAGAGAGTAAAGCTTTGCTCTCCAATGATTTGCTGGCTGACATGCAGTATGTATCATCTCTTTAGCAGATTAACAAGAAATAGTAAGGTCTTGTAGGAGAGAGTGAGAGAGTGTATGGGTGAGAAAGGAAAATAAAAAGTCCCTTACCGCTTTACTAGGATGCAACCAATGTTGGACATAGAGAACACCAGGTGGAACCGTGCAGGTCAGGTTGAAAGCTTCTCCTTCTTTCATTTCTTCCTGACTGGCTGTCAGTTTCACACTGAAGTCCTCTGTCACATTAAACATATCTGACACAGCTGAACACAGACATGTGTGCGAACACACACACACACAGTTAGCATCTGTTGAATAAAATTCTAACTCATTCTTGGTCCCTAATAGGAATGCACTATTAGGCTTACTTGGCATGTCCGCCACTGTGTACACCATGCTCCGGACCGCCTCACCGTTCACAACGGCCTCACACACGTACTGGCCAGGAAAAAAAGAGGACAAAAATCCATGCCTCTGTTCATAGTGACATTGAAGCTCATCTTCACTTGGTAGACTCCGTAGAATCACAGCAGACTGGGGATCTGTAACGCGGCAAGGAATTTCATACTGGGAGGCCTCTGTCAAATCCTCAGGAACAAATGGAACTTCAGGGTCTGAAGTAAAATATATCAGGAGGTTAGCATCCAATGTTAGGTAAGAAAATACAAAAAAATTTTATTTGGCGGACTGTTATACATGTTATACAAATAACTTAATAGAAAGTTTTTACTGTGAAAAGAATTGACTCTACTAGTATAGAGTTACAGTTTTTTATTTTCTAATTAATACATAAACCCTTATTGTTATTGTATGGATTGCACAAAACAAAAGGAAATAAATTAGTAGTACAAACAGACTTCTGTCAGGTTATATATTTAGGATCAACTCATAAGTCCACGACAGCTGTTATTTTGTACATGACTTTTACAGACAGGCTACTCTTATTTTTTTAGATAGACTATAATTTATGAAATTGACTTCATTTAACTCTCATTTAGTCCATTTCACTATTTCATACAGTAGGCACATACTCTAATAGGCAAAACTCACTGATCTATCGCACTAACTTTAGAACGTTGTTGATACTTGCCTGGGACGAAAATGTAAATGCTGGCAATGTTGTCAGTGTCTGGCAAATCTTTGCCTTGGCTTTCGTAAACACACGTGTACTCTCGCGTGTGATAAGCCTCGGCGCTCTCAATCAGCAGCGTGGTGGTGTAATATCCAGGCAGCACATGTGTGTTAAGTGGTAGCGGTTCTTCCCACATGACACTTTTCTTCCCTGTACAGCTGATGTTAAACATGGAGTGCAGCTCTAACACGAACTCGTCTCTATCCGAAACGATGATCGGATGAGACAGTTCACATGCCCCATCTGGAAAACATGCACACAGGTTAAGCATTGTTTCTTGTCAGCTTTATTCTCTATAGACTTAAACTTTTTTTATAGCCAGGGACAACTTTATCTGTAAAATAAGTTCCACAGACATTCACAATGTACATTTACAGTACTTCATGGAAATTGTTACAATGTTTTAAATATTATTATTTAGAACCACTGGCAGAACACATTAGGTCTAAGTTAACTTTTTTTGTTTGGACACCTATAATATACAACATAAATAATAAATATATAATATAATAATAAATATATAAATATAATAAATTTGATAATGTGACATTGTGAGGTGCTCCACTGTAACAAAATAAATAACAAAAAAATCATGGACCCCCTGCCTATGCTTCATGGACCCCTGATGGTCCCCGGAACCCATTTTGAGAACCACTCAGCTAAACAACCCTCATGGTTGCAGCAAATATGCTTAACTTTCTTTCATTTTCATTAAAAAAAACTTACTTTGAAACATTCCTAAGAGGACAACCCCCAAAAGGAGTTGTGTCTTCAGTAGCCACATTGTTGCGTAAGTTGTGCTCAGCTGAAGTAAGCGAGAGAGAGAGAGAGAGAGAGAGAGAGAAAGAGAGAGAGAGAGAGTTGAGTTAGTTAGTGCCGTTAGAGCTGTCTGGGTGACAGTATTATATTACAAAAATTACATTTCTTGGATGAAGTGAATGCCACAAAACATTATTATGAATATTTAAAGTTGGTCAGGATGTTCATACCACAAATGAATTTTACAGTTACATATATATATATGGCAAATTAAACCAGGAAAAAAACCCAAAAAAAACTGCCCCATTTTTGGTGTGGAATATGTGGAATACATTCACACTTCACGCTGATCTGATGTTAATACCATGTGTAAACGGAGCCTTAGATTCGGGTTTTGTTTAGGAATGCATTAAATTACGGTCTTCAAAGGAACAACCATAAAACCTCCGGACGCTGCCACCCGTCCCACAGTAGAGCTGATTATGTCTCTGTCCTCGCTAGGGGGCGACACAGTACAGGTTCACACAGAGCGCCAAATTAACCGCAGTCATTTCCGAGGACAATAGAATGTCTTGAATTATCCAAGTAAGTGAATAGACTTATGCTTTTGTCTCTTCAGATATTTGTTATTTTTTATCATTGGATAAATTAATACGATTATATACAAATATTTCCTGTAAATGTTACCTGATATTTAAGATTACTAAAGATAGTGTTAAATGAAGTTTTAAATGAAAAAAGATTTTATTTATTTATTTATTTATTTTATTATTATTATTTTTTTTTTTTTTACTTTCTTCCAACAATATGTGATACAAGTAATCATTCCAAACAGAGATCCGGTCTGTCCTTCGTCGCCAAAGCCTAGTTCTTATTATCAAAATAGCCCTTATCAGGAAAAAAAACCTCCCTCAAACCAGAGTGGTTGCAATCAGACATTCCGCGCATCTCTGTTTTATCTGTTTGTCTGCTCTGGAACCCCCTGGATCCCATCAGCGCTCGAGGGACAGAAAGCCTCTCTCTGTGAGATAGCTACATCTCATTCTTAGTTAATTATGGCCTTGCAGTGCAGCAAAGGCGGTTTGCGTAATTTGATTATCCAAACCTGTGTATAAACGTAGCCTACTAAATAATTGAAGTATTGCGCCGCGAAGGAGGTGGTCGGTTTTGTACACAGCTTATCCTGTTTGTTTTTAGGCTACTACATCCATCCATCCATCAATCAATCCATCCATGGGTAGAGAAGTCCACTTAAAGTACTGACAGTGTTAAACCTGTAGTAAAGGAACGTGGGGTTGGTGAGGAGGGCTGCCTAGATTTCTTTACAGCCCTCAGAGTGTTGTTTGCTTGAGCAGTACTAGGATGGGAGTAATTGTCCTTGGAAATCCAGCTACTATTAAAGGGGCCCTCTGTCCTCTGGGGCGTTTAAAACATGGGTTTAGGAATCCGAACCGCTCCGTATCCGTTTGACAATCCCGCGCACAATCAAGATCCCGCTATAACCCAAAGGGACGGGACAGGAGAGTGGCTTTATTTCCTGAAAATAAAAACGAAGACTCAGATCTCGGGCAGACCCCCACCCAACTCTCCTATCGCCCACTGACTGCATTCCTCCCACGCGCAGATGCGCATCTGTTTTGCCCAAAAGCCGCGATCTGCGCGCCTGACACTCTGGGGCGACAGCTGAGAGTGGAATGTTACAATTTACCGTCCTCTGTCGTTATCTCTCCTGTTTAGCCTAATCCCACATGATCCATGGGAAAACAGAAGAAAAGTTTATCCAAAGATAATGAAGTCTGCAGGGCGCAGAAATTGCTTTAATCAAAGGTATGGAACCAGTGGTCGTATACGTGGCTGTGTACTCCTCTTCAAAGTGCAGCTTACGCGACTCTGTAATGCTACAGACCAGCAGAAATAAATAAATAAATCAGAAAATCATCCGAAGTTATCCTCCTCAATAGAAATGTTGTACTTCATGCATCCAAAGTCGCATTTAATCTGTGAAAGGAGTCTGTATTCTTTCTCTGTAGGTTATCTGAGCAAATTATTCCAGATACACGATATTCCTTTTCACTCAGGCGCATTCCATGTAAATGGGAATCAAGCTGGTATAGAGTGTGAAATGTGTTTGCCATTAGATGCAGGATGGCACCCCCAGCTGCGCGCTGGAGCCGAGCCGCTTTTCTCTCCCTCAGCTCGGACTGGAGACCATATGGGAAACTCCGAAATGCCTGTAAATCCGCCAGGGGCTGCGTGTAGAACTTGGGGTGAACATCAACCTCAGAAGTGGAGAAATCCTGCAGTCCGTTCAGACGCAAAAAAGTGGATGGACGTGAAAAAAAAAAAACTGCTGAGATTTTCTCGGCAAAACCATGAAATTATTAGATTAAATCCAATATACCCGTGTTTGGTTGAACAAAGGCTAAATTGCTGGAAAAAAAATTTCTCTAATGACTTTAAGTGTTTCTGTCTTGTCTGTAAATTAAGAAAGAATAAGACAAATATAAATTGGAATTTAATCAGCTAGTCTAATGTATAATTTAATCAGCTAGTCTAATGTATGCCTTTTCTTTTCTAAAAGGCACATGAATCTATTGTTTGGGAGGGAAAAAACATAAGGAGCCAATTAGTGTAATCAAACCAATTTACTCACACAATACCTTTTTTAAAATCCTTTGTGTGTTCCCTCGATGAAAGAAAAAAAAAACAAGTTGAATGGCTTTACTCCTGTACAACTCTCCACTGAGCAGTGTTAAGGGTCCTCCTTACTTTTGTAGCGCTTCTAATCCTCAGTGCGTATGTATGTAAGTGTGTGTGCGCGGGTGTGCGTGCGTGTGTGTGTGTGTGTGATGTTTGCAGTCTCTCTCTCTCTCATGCACCGCCACTGCACTCTCTAATTGATTCAGCCTTACAGTCCATCCTTCCCGGAGAACTAATAATCTGGCTCAAAACTAAATAACTCTTAGGAATAACCCCCTCCCATTCTTCTTTCAAAATAAGAGTCCTAGAAGAGGACTCGGATTTCTCTGTACGCTGCACTTTAGAATGAATCCATGAATAAAGAAAGGCTCAGAAAGGAAGTTTTTGGTGTTTTTGCAAGTGCAAGATGATCCTTTCTGTATTGTACAAAAGGAGGTAATATGTTTATAGGCACAATGAAATCAGGGGACTCCCAATGTCTGAAGTGCGTTCATAGGCTACTAATGGACACCACTGTAGCCAATAATGTAGATAAAATCCTCAAACAGTACTGTTTTTGCTTTCAGGAAAATAAAATATAGCTATTTGCTATTTGTTGTCCCAGAGTCTGGTTGTCGGCTTACTTTTGCATGTTATGTTATAAGCTCAGGTTTGTGAATGGTGAATCATGGGAGTTAATTTTTGTATTTACTTTAAGCTGAAGGCACATTTCGAAGGCGCGCTAATGAAAAGCAGGTGAAATTGTACCGGTGACACTTTAATGCGTACAGAGGGCGCTCTAACATCAGAAACAATCTTCTCTCTCTCTCTCTCTCTCTCTCTCTCTCTCTCTCTCTCTCTCTCTGTTTTCTATCCGCCAGGGTTTTTGTCTTTCTCAAATATATTTCAGAAATCTCCATTTTTTAAAATCATCGTCATTCAATTACAATGTAAAGACAATGTAATAAATAGAATCTACCTCACTTTTTATTTAAAAAAAAAAAAAAATCATTTGTCAGGTTTGTAGGTAAGCACACATCTACGAATAAAGTTTGAGGTGCCTTGTCCTATCCGTCGAGCCCTAACTCCCCGGCGTGTAGGTGGAGACACCGCGTCTCTATTGGCTGAGCTCCAGCGCAGCTCCTTCGCCCTGCGGCGGCCCCTCACCGAGAGACGCACCGCGCACTCCGCTCACTCCACTCGCGCTCGGGACAATTACTTCCACATGTCCCTGCAGCAGGGGCGCGCAAAGAGAACAGGGTTCCTTGTTCGCCAAAACAAAGGAGTCTAATCTCCGAGTCTTGAACTACAGTCGCCTGGCTTTAAAGCGCGCTAGCATTACCTTGATCTGCTGCACAGCTTGGAGCATTTTCTGCTCGCCGAAGTGAGCAGCACTACGCGCAAAGAGACACGCGCGCCTCCGTTTGCTCTAAGAGCTTGTGCATGATATGCACGCATGCCTTAGCATGATATTATTATATGCATATATTGTACGCGTCACTGCTGTTCTAAATGGCTCGCGAGCATCCAGCGTTATTCACCATCCCAGCACAGAGTCTGTCTGAAATGTAGGCTTCACAGCTACGCCCTCGTTTTCTGCTACACCTTTAATTAGCACTGCTGCACCGCACTTAATTAGCCAACAAGTCTGTAACTAATCCATTTTGGCTTATGTTTGAGGCGCTCACCTACTGTAATTAACGTTTGACTTTTCTCCCCCACTACTCTTTCATGGTCAAACATGTGTAATAAACGCAGCTTTTGAACGGACAACGTTGACACAAATCAATTCACGTCATTTCCGTTAAATATAATTCTAACTCTAATTCATTTTTGCTTTTTTCTCAATCGGAATTCTCCCTTTAAATGAAGTGGAATTTCTGCTATGGGACCAATGCGCCTCCTCTCAGACGCCAGATTACATCCCCGATCACTCACACACACACACACACACACACACACACACACACACACA
>JAQQZR010000020.1:1350567-1364494 GCA_030068235.1 Notoglanidium macrostoma
TATAAAAACAAAAGAGATAGAACCAGAAAAGAGTACATCTAAAAAGTCCAGACCATGCATGCATCAGCATAATTACCATTAATTACACCATTAATCCTGCAGCCCAGATTACAGGCCTTGATCTAAATTGTTTGGTTAAAATGTAAATCATGGCCAACATAGCCACAATTCAAGATGCTTTTAAGGATACTGAGGGGTGAGTAAATATGGACTTACAGTAGGCTAATTGAGGACAGGGGGTAAACTGCCTAATAACGGCTGTTTCATGTCGATATTTTCTGCTAATTTAACACAGGGGAGCCTGCTCTCTGCTCTCATATGTATTTAATTGCTAGAATCAGCAGAGGCCTCGTTCTTCAACACTGGAGAATCAGACCTTAAATCTGGCCCAGACGCAGAAGAAGAAACGAACACATCTGTCAATCGGGATGTAATTGCTCTAATGTGGTGAACACGTTATAATAACATGGAGAGAGAGAGAGAGAGAGAGAGAGAGAGAGAGAGAAAGGGTAAATCGATGTGCTGCGCGCGCCCACATCACACCATTCTGGCTTCAGCGTTATACTTTTTTCCGAGTTAAATCTTTCCGAAAAAATTTTCATTGCCTGTGCAGTAATCCTACAGACTAGAGCCTTTATGAGTCTGTAATGAGCTCTATAATTGCCGCGACCAGTTGGGCCACGTGGAAGGGTTTAAGGGGATTTAAGCTGTCGGGTACCGCGCGCTCCCTGTTACCTCTTCGTTACTTTCATAATTCAAGAGGAAAACAAGTCCTTTTAAGGGGAAACCGTTGGCTTCTTTTTTATTCTGCTCTGGGAGGCAGGGCTCCTGCGTTCTCCTAGCCGGAGAGCCTTAAAAGACTTAAAAAGAGCTCAGCAGCCTTGCAAAATGCGCAAGTCTGCAAAAAAAATGAGGCATCATTGCTTTATGTGAGATATATTGATTTTTTTTATATGACGATTGATTTAAATCGAGAATCATTTTACGCAATTAAATGTACACATATAGGCTGCTTCATACACCGTATACACGGATGTGGGCTTCACTGTAAAGAAAGGTTTTTCGCCAGCTCAGGTTTTGATGAACATTCTGCATATAGGCTAGACACTTGACTATGTGCTGCATAAACAGATCAGAAGAATAACACTAAGCACAAGGCACTATAGGTACAACACAGGTACTTGACTAGCCTAAGTGCAAGACAGTGTGGCAGTCAGCAGCAGGACTGAAGCATTCATAGCAGTTTCATACACTTCCCATAGGACACGAAGAAGTCCATCAGTGCTTTGTGCGTGGAGCGTCGTTAACGTGTATCAACGCCTCCTTAAGAAAAAGTTGCATTGTGATTAATGGGGCCAGTATTTCCCCCCGTCCTGAGTAACCAGGCAACACGCAGTGAATACCGAAAACTGAAAGGAAACACTCAGGTTTTCAGTGTAGTGCTCAATAGGCAATGGGGGAAAATGAACAATGATCCCACGGACAGCGCAATGGCGCGCACTGACTTTTCATTGCCAATTATCTCCTGCGTGTGAATAGCAGCTGCAATGGCTACACTTCACTTCATCGTTTCAGATCGAGTAGAGGGGGTAGGTGGGGGTTTTGGGGGTGCCCCGTGTGTGTCAAAATCTAATTTATGTCTTAATGAATGATTCGATTTTTATGCAAAAGAGTCCAAGCCACACACTGGCATTTTTGGAAGCCAAACGCAACTGCTGAGTGAGGGCATTGGGACTCTTCTTTCTGGTTCATGAACCTGTGGTTCAGGCCCAAGTGTTGCCTTACTGGACCCAGAATCCACTATGTATAGGCTGGAAGGTATTAGATTGTAGACGACAGATGTTAATCTGGCATTTAGGAGGTGAGGAGCGAATACCTACTGTAAGTTAGAATTAATATTATTTTATTATATGAAAAGTTTTTAACATCATGAAAAGTGATAAAGAATGAGGTGTTTCAGTGTCAAAGGCTTAATCTAACAAGAATAATTGGATGGGCAAAAGCTTTCAGTGTAGGCATTCCTTAAATTTGGCATAAGAATTACATAAAATATTAGTAACTAATATATGGGTAAATCTATATGATACAGTAAAATGTTTCAACTGGAAGAACTATACACATTTTGCTCTAAATCATATAATACCCAGAAATTACAACATCAATTACATTAACTGAAGGTTACCATTTCTCAACTGAACAATTTCAGATCAATGCATCAGTGACTACCAATCAGTAACTCAAAGCTAGTGTAATGAAGCCACTATGCTAGTCTAAAAGGAGTGTCATTATTGCCATGAAACTATTACACATAAACATCAGTGATTGCTGTCAAGTCCATAATCATGCTGTGTTTTTTCTGAATAGCAGGCATGTAAACAGAAAAGCTGCACTTGCGGTTAGACAGCTCTTCCATTCAGTCCTCAATAACAGCCGTGTAGCTTAATCTATTTACATCCATATCAAGGCATATTGAAAATCAGTCATTGAAAATGACATCAACCTTGATCACTTTATTACTTTATTACACTGTTACTGCATTTCATATGCACACAAAATCTAGGGGTCATTTCACTCAATGTAATCACTTATAGACTGTTATTTTACAGTCTGGGCTACAAAGAAATCAGCACTAGTCTTTTCTTAATACCATACCGTGTATTGTTGCTTCACTGTACGTTGTGATATTGTTCATCATTCCACAAAACACACAAAATAAAAAAAAATCCACTTTAAGCCAAGGCCATTTATACCTACCACCCCTACAAAGAATTCACCTATAGTAAAGACGTTTCATCATCATCATAGTCATCATCACTATCAAAATCATCGTTATTATCATCATCGTCATAATCATTGTCATCGTCGTCATCGTAATCATCATCATCATACCGTGCTATAATTTATATTTCCATCAAATTACAGTAGAGTTCTACAAATTGTGTGTTCTACAAATTAAACATTATTATTATTATTATTATTATTATTATTATTATTATTATTATTATTAATGTTGTTGTTGTTGTTGTTGTTGTTATTGTTGTTGTCGTTATTATTATTAATAGTATTATTGTTGTTGTTGTTGTTGTTATAATAATATACTATCAAATTCTCACATCATGTAAAAACTTTGTAGAAACTTTTTTTTAGATAGTTAATGTTTCTTAGCTATCTTTAAAATTTTACTTAGAACCCTAATGAGGAAATACTTTGTTATATGGTTCTACATAAAAACTCAAAGGGTTTCTCTTGTGAAAGAAGATTTCTGGATTTCCACAACTACGTTCTACTGAAAATACCTGCGTATTTCACTTTTCCAAAGTGATAGCATCACACCAACTCAGAAGCCACACCCCTTCAGATTTACAGTATGTGACAGAATTATGAGATTATTCACATTCTTAAGATTTAGATTGGTTTAGATTTAGATTTAGCGTATGGCACTTGTATAGTGTCCTCTAGTACAGCTCACTAGACTAAAGCTTTGACATAGTGTGCATGAACTCCCTGGTTTGTTTCCCATCTTCAATGTTTCTCAAGGTACAAGGAAGACATGAATCTAAATTCTCTGTTTTGGCACTTAGGTGGTGGAATGAACTTCCCCTAGATGTCCGAACAGCTGAGTCACTGGGTGTCATCAAGGTCTAAAGACCTACCTCTTTCGGAAGTACTTGGACTAGCACTTACTCTTCAATAAAAAAAAAACCCTTTCTGTATTACTTGCCAACAGTTTTTAGTGTGATAGTATTCTTAGCCCAGGTTCTACTGAGCCAGTATCAGAATATATGAACTTATAGAGACTTCAAAGCACTTATGTAAGTCGCTCTGGATAAGGGCATCTGCCAAATGCCATAAATGTAAATGTAAATGTAAATGTATACTTTTAGATGTCTAGGTGCTTTCAGATTATCTGATTCAGATAAACCATTCTGGAATTTTAAAGGTCCACTATGTTGGATTTAACCACCTGAATGCCCCTCCATTTCAAATCATGTATTAGAGAGTACGGTGGCCATCAGGTGCCTGTAGCATACTTCCAAGTACTTATATTCACACTCCCTTGCTTTTTCCTTGCTAAATAATAAGTATGAGAAATTTGGGTTCTCAAACGTGTTAAACAGCACCAGGAAACACCGATTCCTCTTCTTTCTCCTTCTTTTGTCTGCTTCTTCTGTGACATCCCTCCGATGCTTTCTTCTGCCACTTGTAAAAAAGTGAACCACGGAAGCCGTTCTCTAGTGGGTTGTCTGTTCTGGGGTACTGTAGCGGCGTAACATGGAGGCTCCATAGAAATAAACCTGTGCCATAAATGTAGATATAAAGGGCTCTTTCTAAGCTTATCAAAACACAACAATTCGTAGTTACGGGTAATTATACACTAACGAAACATGCTTATGATTTCCATAAGTACATTATATAATATATACTCCGTTTCTACTAATAGATACCCTCAAAATCCTACAAAGTGCACCTTTAAAATTAAATAGTATAAAACATGGCCCTAACATTAGCATAATCATTAGAATGCACCAAACAACCCTAATATTAAGAAGCTAAGTGTTTTGGAATAGCTTTCAGTAAATCAGACATGTCATTTGAGATGCATTAGGGAGTAGGGGGAGCTTTGGGATCTGTTTGGAGATCAGTGTATGCGTTGTGAGACAGGGGGAAAATGCCCTTCCTACACTACACATACAATTAAAAGAGATAACGAGGTAAATGTCGACAGATTCTGTGATGCTGAACGTGATGCCAACATGCTTTTCTCTATATTCTGGCTGAACATCATTAAGAAGCCTGGCATTTTGTTCCATCAACTTATTATAGTTCGGAGCTCTGTAACAGCCAACAAATCTTTCCGAATGACTTGGTGTATCGCTAAGGCAAAATAGGCAAGACAACATTATGCCGATTGTATTTCGCTTGATTTGCCTGAGTTAAATCTTGGAACTGTATATGGTTTTAATCTGAGGGTCATGTGAGGCCTGTGTGGTGATTTGAGCCTGGATTCGTACTGAATTCGTATTCAGGGTATGACATGGACATCACTTAAACTCTTAATTAGGTCTCCAAAGCAATGGACATGCTGCTCTCACCATGCTTGTTACAAAAATCTCTATTAGAGTAAATGTGCAAAGGGTGTGATATCATTGGCATGGATAATGTGGATGCTTTCAACCTATTGATCCTTCTCATAACATGCATTTACTTACAAAATCTGGTATTTATGTGTTTCTTTTTTCTACCTTTTTCTTTATGAGTGTTGATGAGCTTGATGATTTGCCTGAGATAAGTGTTCCTATCAATTATATTGATGTTCATTATAGTGTCTCATACAGAGAAACAATACACTTGGAGTAGCATTCCATTTAGAAAGCACTGGGAAAGAGAAATCACTAGTCTAATGGTGGTCTAAGGCCCAGAGGCACACACTGTAATCAAGTTTGCGTTAACATTTTTAGACATTCCATATTTACAGCTATAAAGTGCTGTGTGGAGCTCTGTGAGAGGGTTATGTTGTTGAGTGAGTTGGAAGAAAAGGATGACAGCTGTCAAGACTTGGGAGTAAATTGGTATTCAGGGCACATTTGGTCGATAATGGAGGCATCAGAGGCTTTCGCCTCTTCACATCACCACAAAACAGGCTTTACTTGTCATTTGTTTATTTTTCATTGCTGAGTACAGTTGCAGTTCCCTCTGTATTTCTTAGCTGAATTTTACACACATGAATGCACACAGATCCTGTTTTAGAGATGTTTAAAGTTAGAATGCTGGTTGAATATTATACAGGCCTTCAGTATTCTTTTCTATTCATCAGTAATATGCAATAAAACAGCTTGTAATAAATCAGACTCTCCAAGAGTAGTATTGTTAATATACAATAATATAAAACTATTTACTTTTCAAACCACATTGGTAGTTAATGTTAATTTACCTTTCCATCCTGTGCTTGGGTTACTGTCTGTACATATTTGTCTCTATGTTTTGTTGGTTTCCTCCTCATTCAATGTGGGCTAATTATGCTGAATTAGTATTGAACCAGAATTGGCTCCAGATTTACTGTGACCAGTGTAAAGTAGTTACTGAGGATGAATGAATTTAGTTGTAATTATTGCATAAATATAATCATTACAGTGTACAAGCCTTTGCTGCTAAACACTAATACCTCATGATCTCGCTCAAAGTGATATTTAGAATAAAATATAATAATAAAAACAAAAGCCTGTGACTAATATTCATTGTGCATTGTCCTATTAGGCCATATGTTTACATGGGCATTAAAGCTCCCCTAAATCCATGTGTGTTTGTCTGGAATTTCTCTCTAAGTGTTAAATCCTTGCTTAAATGCTAAAGGCTCACTGTTGGGGCCCATTCTGTAACAGTGGGAGTGTGTGTGCAGTGCAAGTGTCTGTGTGGCTCATACAGGACCACTTGGAACACACACACCGTGTTAATAACCACTATGTAAAAACTGTCATATAGAGGACTAGCATCATTAAAGCTAAACTAATCGAATCAAATGGAATCAAATTGAATTGACTTGAATTGAATCTAATTGAATCAGCCATTTTTCTTGAGTTAATGCAAACTCAAATCCATTAAAAAGCTAAGATATCTAGCATGTTAATGAGCATGAGTTAATGTCAATGAGTTGAGGGATGTTCCTCATCAGGCCATTCAGAAAGAGCACTAATTCAAGAATATTGATTAATCTTGAATACTAATTCAAGAAATTAGTAGAAATTCAATAACTAATCGAATTAAATTAATTAGTTTAATTTTAATTTAATTTAATTTAATTCTATTCTTCATAATTTTTACTATTAATTCCTATTTTTTTTTAAATTTCATTATTTCTTCTATCACACAATCTTGGGGTAGGCCAGTTCTGTCATTTGACTGCACACTGTACCTGTATAACAGTGAGTGTGACAAAAAAAAATCTTTTTTTTTTTTTTTTTTTTTACCACAGTGTGGTCAGAGCCTGAGCTGTTTTCCTCACCACTAGAAGAGCAGCTTTATGATTATAATGCCTAGCCAATTAATTTGCAAGAAGAAAAAAACACTTTGTGGTTTGAGGTGCTCTTCGCATAGTTGCATGAAAAAGGACTAATTAAATTATCAAAGACAAGTCCATCTACTTCTCCAACAAGGACTCAAGAAGGCCTTTTTAACGTCGCCATTTTCAGATTTTCAGGTGTTGTTTTTGTTGATAGTGCTGGACGTGTGATTATTTGTGTCATAAATAGCCACAGAGAGCCTTAATGGCGCGTCCCTACAGAAACAGAGAAGAGGACTGTTACAAAGACACTAGACTGCGTCTCTCTGTGCCTTGATTGACCAGCGCTAAAAGAAGTTCAAGTGTGTCTATTTCTTTGTCTTGCCTTAGACCATAGAAGTATATGTGTGGTATGTGTGTATGTGTAGGGGGTTGGGGAGGGAAATTTGTATGCAGGCAGCAACGTGGCGTCCCCACGCTCTTCAGAATTTGTATTCCCTCACCTGCCTGTTGCTGTGAATTATGGGAAGTTCAACTCGAGCGTGTTAATGTGGGAGCACGTGTGAGGGCTTCTCAACGCCTGCCCGTGTTTCTATGACTTCTATCATTTTTATTAATCATTATTAGGCTGTGCTGGTTAATATTTCAATGTTTTTGTCATTTGGACAAATTTAATTAACAATGATAGTTCTCCACAACAAGAATTCACTCTGATGTTTGTGTGAATTTCCTGTTTCACACATGCACAATCATGGGAGAACTGAATAAAGGTCAGGCCAAGCGAAATGATGACGTCTAACACTGTGGGCATAATCTTACTCACTGATGGTTAGGAAATACCTTTTATATCCCCAGCTTCTTTATGAAATGTGCCTCTAGCCAACTGAAAAGCCTTTTCAACCATGGTAATAGCTTGAAAACTTTTTCAAATGCACAGGTATTATATTTTTGTGCCTTGTTTCCCTCATCAAATTTGCTCCCAGCTAATGGCACAAATTTATAAGTTTAGAAGTTAATTCTGTAAAAATCAGCTCATTCCTTGACAACGCACTCTTTCTGAATGGCCAGATAAGCAACATCCTTCAACTCATTAACATTAACAGGGGCTGATCTGCATGGCCTTAGAGATTGTAAGGCCACATAAAAGCCTTTGAATGACCACCTTGAATGATAGTACCCACTGTGTACAATACAAGCAAGTTAGATCAGTGGACACCAACCCTGTCCTGTAGATCTGCCTTCCTGCAGGTCTCACCTGCAACCCAAATCTAACACACCTCTGAAAGAACTTTTTAAGTCAATGC
The DNA here is from genome assembly GCA_030068235.1 of Notoglanidium macrostoma. Lineage (NCBI taxonomy): Eukaryota > Metazoa > Chordata > Actinopteri > Siluriformes > Auchenoglanididae > Notoglanidium > Notoglanidium macrostoma. The sequence goes on from JAQQZR010000020.1 coordinate 1,358,869, forward strand.
TTAGATGGTCAGGTGAGCGCAATAATGGTTGGAGCTAAAGGGAGCTAGAGCTCCAGGAATAGGTTTGCTGACCATTGATTTAGAGAGATGAGAATAAAGAAATGGTAAGGAATTGAGATTCATCAAATCAGGCATCATATTTTCTTATCTTTACCAGCTGTTGTAGCCCATCTGTGTGAAGTGCATTTTGAAATGCTTTTTTGCTCACCATGGTTGTATAGAGTGATTATTTACCGTATAATTACCGTAGCATTCCTGTCAGCTCAAATCAGTCTGATCTGCGTTTCCATCTGAAGAACTGTCACTTACTAGATGTTGTTTTTCATTGATTTTGAACAGTGACAAATTTATTGAATCTTTCAACCTGTCATTAAATGGATCAAGAAAGTTTACATGAACTGAATTTGAAATGATGACAGGACCAAGGACAAGTTGATAGTCTATAGAATATATACCAGTAACTCTGTTGAGTATGTACAACAGGAACCTGTGTTACCAAAAATTTGGATGGATGTCATTTGCATTTCTATAGATACATAGGGTATGTTTTGGCCCTTAAAGTAAAAACTTGGCACTCACAAGACCTTTTTTGTTTTGTCCAGTGAGATCCCTGTCCCTGAAGATAGTGAACTTTAAAAAAAAAAAAATTTGTAACTTGTAATTTTCGTATCTGTATTAGTATTCATTTAGGACACATTAGTCCACAATGGACTACCCACTTCTGCACTTAGAGCTTATTTAGGCCAGGAAAGGATTTGTGGGCTTGAAAGTTCAACAACTGGTAAGCTGTTTTATTATTAAAGGCATTTCACTTTGCATAAATATGCCCAATCACTGTCACATTGGTCACATTGGTTCAGTCACATTGGTTCAGTTAAAAGACCCAATACACTGTAAAAAGATTAAGAGAAAATATCATGAATGTGGGCTAATGTATCTAACATTTCTTTTTATATGATTATTATAAATAAAATCTTTTCTTACTGCTCCATCACCTCTGCCTTAGTCCCAGTGCTCCATGGACTACAAACATGGCCACTGAGGACTGTGATTCCCAGCATACCTCTACACTTCCTTGCTCTCAGTCTTCTAATTACTAATTACACGTTTTTGAGTTATGTAGTTTCTTTGTCAGGTTATTTAAGCCTCCTTGTTTCCTCTATTTGCTGCTCAGTGTTTGACTTGTGTTCCTGCAGTTGATGCCAAGCCTGTTACTTTTCTGATTTCCTGGTTGCTGAACTCCTGGATTTTTGACCTTGCCTTAGCCTTAGCCTGTGATACACTGTTTGCCAAATGAATTTGACCTTTTGCTTGTTTGTGGACCTGTTTCTGTTTTTGCCTAATCTCTGAAATTCCTGTTTGCCTGGTGATTTGATCATAGCCTGTTTTTGAACTCTGACCTTGCCTTAGCATTTTGAACTGTGTTTACTTTTTTTTACATCTGCCTCCTGCCTCCTGACCTGAATCCCATTTTTTATTCTATTGGCAAATAGTTTCACTTCATTCTAGAAATAAATATAATAAATAAATAAATTAATTAATTAAAACTACAACTAAAAATTTACCATTAGAACTATTTCAAGTGTGAAATTAGTAAAAATGTCTAGAAATGGGTTTAATGAATCTTATAATATGAAATACCAGATAATTTGACTATATTCAACTTGCAATCACATTATTTTTAAAAGTGCAGAAGACAGAGGATGAGCGAGAGAGCGAGAGAGAGAGAGTGAGAGAGAGAGAGGAAGACCACAGGGAGATATATAAAAGAAGACAGAGTTTGGTGCAGAAAAAAGAGCAAGAAAACCATTAATGTAGACCAAACCTAGAGACAGACCACCAAACCAAAGTTTTTAGAAAGATTAAAGTTAACGTAGGATTACTTGGTTGAATCTGTAGGAATCTTTCCTGAGATCGGGATAAGAGAGACAGTGTCTCATCTTTTAACCTGGTCTTGGTTCAGCATCAGTAAGCCTGGTCAAACCGTAGTTGTCTCTTTATGGCACATGCAATGGCAGAGGTCAATCTCATTCACTTTTCAGGACGCTGCTATGGAAATCAGCCCTGAGCCTGGCTCTCTGACGACCCCCAGAATTTTATACACTCTACTCTCCTCCCTGCTCCTCCAGCCTTCCTTAAATCTCTTCATCCATGCATTTACAAAGTCATTAATGAGACATTCAGGGCCTTTTGAGTCGGCCAGCTACATTGTGTTTTTAAAGGAGAAGAAGACAGAGCAGGAGAAAGAGAGAAAGAGAGGGAAAGAATGGAAGACAAGTGCAAAGAGGGAGAGCAAATAGAAGAGTGGGCCAAAAATGCACCCCCAGCTGAAAGCAGTTAGATCATGTTCTTTTCATGGTCCGATTAGAATCAAATCGATCCCTCCCTCCTCCCTCGCTCTGTGGGCCGGCCCAGGCCTTTTTGGACAGGAGACCAAAGAGAGAGTTCTCCAAATGGCCCAGCCGGCTGCTCCACCTGAATGATAATCACCCTCGCCCTCTGGCCTGACAAGACACAAGTGTCTAAATGTGTTAAGAACAGACTTACCCATAATGTTGTGTCTATCTGTGAGTGTAAGTGTGAGTGAAGAATGAAAAATGTGAGACAGACAAAACTGATGCAAAAAGATTTACCTGAATAGCTGAATATGATGCCAAATTTCATTGAAATTATATCATTTCATAGTATGGGGCACATACAGTCTGTGTATAATTTTTAATATTGCCTTTAAAACTCAATAATAATAATAATAATAATAATAATAATAATAATAATAATAATAATTTATTATTTTCACAAATAACAAAAGCAACCCACTTAAAACTAATTTGAATAAATTCCGAATCATTTTAATAGAGAAATAGTTCATGTTTAATATAATATTCATCAGTGGTAAATATTTTTGAACAGTTGTACTTAATTATTCAACAAATATTAAACCCCCAAAACATCATGCTTAATTATTCTGGCAATGTAATGCTTGCTCCCTCTATCCCTGTTAAGGGATGTGTGTGTAAATATAGATAAATAATTATTCTACACATTAATAATAATAATAATAATATATGTAAAATAGTATTTCATGGCAGTACTTGCTGCTGGGCAATTTTGTTAAGTGGGCATTTAAAAATGCAATGGGGAGATTTTGTGCATAAGTGCTTTTGTGTAAATGATATCTTGTATGCAGTCTGTATCGGATCTTAGGCATTTAATGCGTCTGCAGAGTGTCTAGAGTCTATTTAATGAATAAAACAGAACTGTGTAGAGGGATATTTAGTGTCATAGTACCAAGTGCTATTAAAGGCCCTTGGAGAATGGATGATACCAGCAGTCCGCTGGCAGCTGCACCCACTTGAGAGAGCAGGAGCGAGGGATAGAGAGACAGGGAGAGAAGCATGGGGGGGTGGGGTTTTCGCTTACTCAGAGTGCTACATGGGATGATGATGATTTCCACAGAGGGAAGGGCTGCATTGAGAGGGTGGCTCTGATGGACTCTCTCTGTAACCTTTACTCTTACAGCTGAGCCAACACCTGCCTCCCCTCTGAGCACCAGCACTGCAACTCATTCACATTTCAATACAAGCTCAATTCTTTATGCCCCCGAGATGACCTCAACACAGATTAATGAGTCAAATCCAGCAAGTTATGATCTCATTATTGGACTCGACTGGTAGAATAGGAGTCATCCATTTCTATTCCCTCTAATGTTGGTTGCGCTGCTCATGCTCTCTCTCAGAGGTTACTTTTAACTGAAAGGCAGCTGCTCTGTAAGTTTGGGGGTAGGGTTGCCCTGTTGCCTGTCATGCTTCTCTCTCTCTCTCTCTCACCTTATCCTCATTTCTATTCATCCTGCAGCTGCATTTCTCTCTCTCTCTCTCTCTCTCTCTCTCTCTCTCGCCCTCGCTCTCTCTCCCTCGCTCTCTCCTGAAGATAGATGTCAGAGCCCCCCAAAACCATCCAACAATAGCCTCCAGCACAAGGTGAGCTCCCGCAGCTGTGGAAGGGACTTTCTCGGGGCCGCTAACTGGCTAGCATGAACGGCCCAGTATGGCAACAGTATGCTTTTGTTCTGGCTCTCAGTCTGAAAAGGGCCGAGGGGGGCTTCAGCGCAGCGTCCTTACACCAACTCATTTTTCTCTCTCTCTCTCTGTGCCCTCTTTACCCTTCTCCCCCTCCATCTTTCCTCCTCTCCTGCTCTGCAGCTGTGTATGTGTGTGCGCTGAAGTGGGCGGGAGGAAGTGTGAGGGCATGGGGATGATGGAATACGGGCGTGAGGCGGGCGGTTGGGGCCTGTTTTGGGCGCGTTTTCCCCGCCGCCTGATTAGAGGGTCGTTTATGGGCCTTGTGACGCTTTTGTCTGGCATGTTCAGGGGCGGCCGCGCTCCGTAATTGGACGATTGGCCACGCTCTGTGGCGGCACCGGTGATTTATAACGCCCACTGAATGGACCTGACTTCATAACGGCACAGGAACAGTGCTGAATGCACGGCAGCAAAAAACGCCCGTGAAAGGATGAAACATCCACCGAGGCCTTTGTGTCGGTGTGAAATCAGCCAACGGGGACAAAGAGAGTCCCCCTCTTTCTTTATCCATTTCTATTTTTCTCTACTTCTCTGTCTTTATTAATCTCTTTCGCCCCTCTGCCTCCCTGTTTATCTACATCACTGCTTTTTAGGCCACTTTCTTTTTTCTCTCTCTTCTGGCCCTCGTCTCTCTCACTGTCAAACCATCTTTCTCTGTCTCGGGTCGGCCTCGTCCCCTTTTCTCTTCTTCCTTTCTCTCCATTTGCTTTTGTACTGTCTTTGTTAATGGCTTTGTATTGGGAGTTGTCCTCTAATATTCATTTCAGGCAAGGGCTTTTTAGTCTGTCTCGTTTTATCTTAATCTCACAGTCTTTACAAAGTTGTCTCGCAGCACAAAGGGACAGTTTGATGAGGCTAAACCCAGTAAAGTTTAGCTGCAATCTCTCTGGATTCCCTATACAATTTCCCAGTACACATGTTCTTCTGAATCTTTAGTTCTGCACACTTTTTGGAAGTCTGAGACTCTCTTGCAGAGATTCTTCTGTGAAAGAAGTGAAAGTCCATGCATTTTTAAAATGTTCCCTAACGGGAAGATAGATAAGCACCATTTCAAAGGTCCATAGCAGCAAAAAAACACATAAGTATTATAGAAAATCAACACAGGTGAACATGCATCCTCATCTGAAGATTTCAGGGAAGAATGTGTTACGATATCCTCTGATTCTGGATTTAACTTTAGAAAATATTCTCTTACCAAAACAGATTACATTTTCCAACTTTCAGTAAAAAAAAATCTTGAATATTTATATTGAAATGGATACTATATGACTATACTATATCTAACTGCATGTGCGTCCATTTATATTTTATTCTGACTAGTAAGGCAGATTTATAGTCTAGTTTTTTTTTTTATTTAACATGCCAGATTCTTTGTTATTAAATATTTTACTGCCATGCCTCCTGATATTGTGATTTATTATACTTTAAAACTATAACAACAATAATAATAAATGTGTACAGTTAGGAAAGGGAGTGTGTGTGTGTGTGTGTGTGTGTGTGTGTGTGTGTGTGTGTGTGTGTGTGTGTGTGTGTGTGTGTGTGTG
>JAQQZR010000020.1:1383606-1394394 GCA_030068235.1 Notoglanidium macrostoma
AGAGAGAGAGAGAGAGAGAGAGAGAGAGAGAGAGAGAGAGAGAGAGAGAGAGAGAGAGAGAGAGAGAGAGAGAAAGGCACATCAAAGAAGAGGAAATTAAAGAGCAAAGCCTGTTTTCTTATTATTCCTCTCCTTCTCTTTTCCCTTCCCGTCTCCCACTCAATCCTCGGCACAACATCCGATTACTGATGACCGGGTGCCATGGCAACCTGGAGCCACCTGAGGAATAAATGGAGCATTAACAAACGAGAGAAAAAGTGAAGCGAGAAGGATGGTAATGCTGCAAACACTTTCAGTTTTGTTCAGTGTTAACTAAAAGAAACTACTGATTTACATTTGAATGTACACTTCATTAAATGAACAAGGCTTCATCAGTGGATGGATGAATGGACCCACAAATGAATGATTAAACAAACAAATGAGTAGCTCAATGAATAAGAGGATGATAATAGAGCTGCTAAAGAGCTGACATACGTCATGTGTCTGTGTCTCTCTCAGACTCTGTCAGTGTAAAACACATTTCCTCCATTTGAAGATGTACACAAACTGTTTTGTTAACATTACTGAGAGGTAAACATGACTTGGAGATATCAACAGCTTTTAGGCTTGCGCGTTTGGTTAAGAGTAATTAACAGAGAGAGATGTTTATGGGTGTGTAAAATATTTACGGTCATGCAGTGTAAGAGAAACCACCGTGAAACCACAGGGCACATCAGAGCAAGTATGTGCATCTCCCAAAGACAAATATTAGTCTAGTAAAAGGAACAGAGATGCTCAGAGGTCTGAAAAGGATAAACATTAAAGGAAGGACACACTGTAAGGAAAAAAAAAGTGAGTTGGGAGAGGGAAAAATCCCCAAAATCAAATACATGAAAGATTTCAAACATCGCTTGTGTCTAGTAAGTTTTGCTTGCATGAGCTCCGCAGGATTCACTGGCAAACACAGATGTTCATAGGCTACATGTTTCCACTACAGCGCCATGCAGAGACTGCTCAAAGTTATAAAAGTCACACGGATGACAGATTGTATGTAAAGCATAACCTGCTGAATGATAAAACCATTCTGTTTTATGATTAGACTGGTGTTTATCAAATTATATACAGTATATTTAATATCTTGAATAACGCAATGCAAAAATAAAACACTGTTGAGAAGTTGCGCAACACAATCTTTGAATCAAAATTCAACTTTTAAAAGCTAGATGACGGAACACGAGCTATAGCTAAACATATACACAGTCATATATCTCAGTCAAAGACTAACTCCAAAAACACACCACACGTGTAGCTCGTTGTGATCATTCTTTCAAGCTGCACCGCATGTGTTCTGTGCAATAACTAACACCCAAATGTACATCTGTGTCAGTTAAACTTTGTGGATTGGGACAGTGAAAGATATGTGAAATGTGCCATACAGGAGGCAGTGGGCTCGAGAACAAACAGAGGATGTATCGCTTTTCTGCTTATCCATGAGGATCAGGGGTTTTAAAATAGATACTATCATTAGGTGAAAGGGCACAGTGGACCCCTTGTGACATGAAAATAATAGAAATGTACAACGTAGGTAATTAACATCAGAAGGTCATGAAGCTTTCGTGTGAATCTGCAGCACAACAACAAATGCAAAAAGAAAAAGAAAAAGAAAAAGGGGAGAAACTGATAATTAACTGGTAATTTACTGGATTTGGTCCATGCTTTCTTGCACCTGCTTGTTGATGTAATTGAAATGTGAATTTTTTTCTTTTTACGTAAATAGCCGGCTAGCTAATTTTTAGAGAAAGAAGTGTTTTGTTAGTTTTTGCTAAAGGTTCACTATGTACGATTCAGTTGATTGCAATCACCCGATTGCCCCTCCCTTTACAGGAGTGTATTAGAGCGTACGGTAGCCGTCAGGTGCCTGTAGCGTACGTCCAAGTAATTACATTCACACTCCCATGCTTTTGCCATGCTAAATAATATCCTCTTCCATTTTTTCAAAATTTGGGTCATAAGACTTGTTATCCAGCACCAGCAAACACTGATTTCTCTTCTCTCGACTTCCTTTCTTCATCTTTATCTTCATACCAGGGCTTCTTTATAGATTCATCCTCCCACTTGTAAAATCACAAAACTCAGAAGTCACTTTCCACAGGATTTGTCCGTTCTGGGCTACTGTAGCAGTGCAACATGGCGGCTCTGTAGAGGTGGACCCGCTCCTTATGTAGATATAAAGGGCTCATTCTAAGCTTGCAAAAACTGAATGATTTGTACTTACAGGTAATTATACACTAATGATAACATACATATACTCCATTTCTGCTAATAGATCCCTTTAAATCCTACACAGTGTACTTTTAAGGTGGGTTTTTTTGTTTATTAAAACTGTTTTTCTCTCATCCAAAATACTGATGTGTTAATTCTGTTCATTCTTCATCTACGGAATAAATAATATCATTGCCCCTGAGACAGTTTAAGGCCCCTCACATATAAAAATAAAAAGCCCTGATGAGAATCATTAGTGTAAAACCGTTTTGTTCTTTGTTTTAAAGAACAGAAAAACACTTCAGAAAGGAGTGTGGTGTGAACTGGACTTAAAGCTACAATGCCTACTGCTCTGCTGCATGACTGCCCAATGACCTGAACTGCTATAAATATAATACAAATATCCTTACAGCACAATACAATGTGCTGTGTTACCGCACAATTTTTCTAGAATGGTCAAATCCTGGCTGCTGGCAGACGAAGTCGGCCATGACAGTGTTTACCTTTTTCATCAAGCACTTGTTAAAGAATTTCTAAATATGAACATGTCATATCATCATTCACACATGAATGTATGGATGAGGAAGTGCAAAAAACATTCATGAAATGGGCATTTAAAGTGGTCTGTTTTACATTCTTGTTAACCATAAGAAGCTAAAGTTATTGATAATGGTATGAAAACAGAAAGCTTCTACGGTCAAATGCTGAAGAAAGAGTATGAAAAAAGCATGTTGGTGAGCTGTTTCAAGTGTTCCTTCAAGCATTGCTATGTTTTCTTCATCAAACGTCTTTCTTGATAAACTTTGTCCGTCATTATTTCACCCATATCATACTATAAATTGAAGCGCAGCCTTAAAACCAGCTACGCTCATTTCGATTTTGAATTCGTATAAACTAATATGCTGTAAATTCCTCTAAGTTAGGTTTGACATCTTGGCTGTTTGTCTGTGGTTTCCAGGAAACTTCTTATTATAATATTTTATAGTGATTGGACATGGTCTGTCTGGTCTGCTGGTTACAATGCTGAGATTATTTATGGCGTTAAGGGATGGATCGCGAAGGCAGTCAGCACATTATGTAGAACCCAGGGGTCTTCTTGGAAAATGCTCAGAGCTCTGCTGCTGATGCGAGCGCTTCTGCTGCTGAACTTTAATAGATTCTCCATCTCTCTTTTTTTATTTCTCTGTCTAAAACCTGCCTCAATCCTTGGAATTGTTCGAATTCGCAAAACAGAGTTCTAGTGGACTGGAGAACACTGTGACCGAGAGGGAAAATAAAAAAAAAACCCTCTTAACATGGAAAATGCTCAGGCTATTTTTCAGCATGATCAACCTCTCTTCTTTCCCTTCGGCGTCTGCCATAAATATTTGGCTTCCCTTGATATATCTAATAAAATTGTTTATAACGCCTCCCTTGCGCTTTCTTACACAGGAAGGAGCTAAAAAGTTTTAAATATAAAAAGGCAAAATACAGAAATCCCAGTGTTGAGAGAGACAGAGTCAGGACTCATCTTGTGTAAATATTTAAGACATCTGTAAAACCAGGATAGCCTTTTTTCTGTCAGCCAAGTGATTTACCGTTTCCTGTGATAAGTGTTCCGCCTCACCTCTCTAATGAACAGCACCAGGCTCTTTTTCCTCATCACCTTTAACACATGCCATTATGTCTGCATGTCTAAACACAGATAAAACACTCTCTGTAAAGGTTCGTAACCGCTAACCTTTAGCCTCTTTGATTTAGCCGCTGCACAAGCTCTGTCCTGGTTAATTAATAGAAAGTCTGAATAAAAATAACATATAAGTCATTGAATTCATTGTAATAAGACTTCTTGATTCAATACCTAGCTGAAAGGTTGTAACGGGTAACAGGGCTAACGTCACATTTGTACACATTTGCGCAACAGATGACTTGCATATGTATCTGTATGGCATATAAATGTCTTTCAATAAATATATGTAAATCAATTGTACTATATTATATTTATTATCGTATTTGTTTAATTGGTCTATGCTTCTGTCCGGCTGCTGATCGGTTTATGAGCTAACAGCTTCTTAGCTCTGAGTGAGACACAATAGCATGTAGATATTAGGAATTAGCAACTCTATGCCAAACAATATATTCTTTTCAGGTTTCTCAGAATTGTATTAGAAATTTATTTTCTTTGGGATTTTTTTTTGTGCCTTTAATCACATATTACAGTTCAAACTGCATGCCAACGTAGTAAATAATTTGGAAAAATGTGAATTGTGTGTACGGTAATGATCGCATCTCAGTATGATAATGCTGGTTGGCAGGGTTGGGAATGAGAGAGCTTTTTTTTTGGTAAAGTTGCATTTTCAGCATATTGGTTTTCGTGGTTCTTAAACACACACACACACACACACACACACACACACACACACACACACACACACACACACACACACACACACACACACATACCCACAAAACAATATCAAAATGGAAATGCAACTCAGAGACCCGCTGCTCTGAGTTATTTCAGATCAGCTCTGAATAAACATAAGCAAAAATCTTAGCAAGTAAAAATATCTTGAATTTCGATATCATATATATGAAATCAGATATATGATTATTAATCCTCTTATTAACATGATACTGGAGAACCATTTCAAGCTTGATTGGTCTTATTCTGTTGAAATAATTTTGCTTATTTCAAGCATATATTTCTAGAAAGAAGTGAAATTAATTGTTAATAGAATAATCTTAAAATTAATAAATATGTCTAGAAATAGGCTCAATGGTTTATATTTAATATCATAAAGAGAAATAATAGATTTTTTTTTCCTTTTTCCCATGATGTTTTCGCTTGCTAAGATAAAAATCTTTTCTCTCTCTGGCGTCTGGCAGCCTGCTGAAAAAGAGAGAGCAAATAAAATAAGGTTCCATAAACCTTCAATTACAATCATTCATTACCTGCTCGTTCTCTGCAACACTCCTTCTGCTTCACAGTCAGAGCTTGACCACGCCTCCGACACACTCAGTTCTGTCAGTAATGAACTGTGGCTATGGCAATAACCATTAATTGTCGAATGTAAAAAGTATCCCATAAATATACTGTAGAAAGTACAACGTAAGCAGAATTTAAGAACACTGTTGTGGCTACTTTTGGCTACATAAAACATACTTGTTTGCTAAATTCAAATTATTACAACACCATACAGTATGTGTTGTTTGTGTGGGTTGCAGGCCCAGAAATAGAGTTTTTGTAGGTGTTCTATAAGTTTAGATTCTTCAGTCATGTTCATCCTCTTTTTGTGGACAATGAAAACATCACTGAATTCATTACTTAGTATAGATAAGTCTCATAAATATAAATGTGCTTGTGTTCATTACATTCCTGTTTCAGCCACTGGTTTAGCTTAGCCTGGTTAAATGTAGAAGTTCTCTTAGAACTCTGTAATGACATTTTCACAATCCACACAGTTATACTAAAACATGAATTAAAAATTAGTGATGGAAATAAAACTAAATTATAGTAATTTAAAGAAAGCACTACGAAACACATTCCATCAAACACTGGCTATTACAGTCGCTTCTGCTAGATACTGGATGTATCCCCATAATGATTTCTCCAGTGTTAACTACAGGAATAAGCTAATAATAATAATAATTATTATTATTATTATTATTATTATTATTATTACTAATACTACTAATAATAAATATTAATTCATAGATGACATGCTCAAACTTATATCTGCCAGATGATAGGCAACGCTGTCCAGCTAATACTCAGCAGCTTTAGGATTTGGGAGGAGTGTGAAGAACCTACAGAAACACACACACAGATACTAAAAAAATACCTTTCACTGAGCAAAGACCACAAGAGATAAAAAAGGAAGGGACTGATGGAGATCAGTGAAATAAGAGGAATTACAGGAGACAAGACATAAACTGGAAAAGGTTTAAATAGAGTGTAAAAAGAAAGTGTTAAATAGAGATTAACTAATAGATTAAGAGAGAGAGCGAGTGTGTGTTGGTACTTTTTCTGGTTTTAAACTGTATGAGTTCATTACACCACAGAAAATGTGTTATTAAACATGCAGCCAAATTTGAATGATTAAAAATATCACAAAGTGTATATGTAATTAGGTTTCAAAATTGTGCATTTTGTTCTCTGACAGGCTGCGGGCGTGTCCGCTGAAAGTGCCAAAACCACACCCAGTCATGCCAAATCATGCCCAAGCAAGCTTGTTCATTATGTTCAAGCACTCGCTGAATGTCTACATTAAGGACCGCTCAAACTCGGAAATTGATGTCAGAATTACACCTTCAACAGCCTGTACTCTATCCCATCGGAGATCCTGCATACTGAAAAACATGGCAGAATAACCACTGACGCGGCGTAAGGAAAGAAAGCAGATTCAGGACAAGGGAGCTGCCGCACGAGCTAGGCTACAAGCTAGGCTACAGGCTAACCCCCACAAACATACTGTTTGCTCCAGTGTACATATACCTAGGAGTTGTGCTATTTTCTAATACGGATAAGGTGTTTAGAAACAAATCTCTGAACTTGCTTTACACAGCCTTTAATGGTTTTTGTCATGGACAGAGACTGCGTAGGTGCAGTTCAGTGAAGTTTTAGTAAAAACAACAGTCAGAGGTACAAAGTCAGCAGGCAGTGACCCAAAATCAGTAAACAGGCATAGGTCGAACAATCAGACCAACAGCACAGTGTAGGCAATAACTAACTCAGTAAACCAGAAACAAACACAGCAAACAACCAGAAATCGAAAATGTGTAGAACAGCAAACTGTTTGGCTAATAGTAGACACAGGAGCAACTCTGAATGTGTGTGTATATGTGTGAGTCTTTTGGGGGAGTGATGACTGGATGCACCTGCATGCAATCAGTAGTCCGGCGATCTCCAGCGCAAGAAAGAAGCGGCCATGTTGTTGGAGGAATCCTGGGAATTGTAGTTTATGGCAGGTGCAGGTTAAACAGGCACGGACAGGACAGTGTTCTATATGATTTTTGCTACTATTAATATTACTATGCCACTGTTTTTGTGGTAGTAGTATTAGTATTACTAATGACAATGTATATTCTCCAATCTCTTTTCCTTTATATATACAGTATATATATATATATATATATATATATATATATATATATATATATAGAGTGATATAAATATATTTTTTAATTTGAAGGTTTTTTTGCAATAAATGCATACAGTCATTATGAAAGTGCATACAAAAATGCATACAGTTTTTGAACTAAATCGAACTGAACTCAATTGAGAGAGTGGATATCACATGTCCACCTGCTTGTGTCTTATGTTTACTCGAGAATCTTATATAAGACGCATCAGTAGAAGAATATTCATGGTTTATTTTGTGTGATGGGTGTTTATTAATTCATTTGGACGAGAGCTGTTACATCACTGTTGCCGTGTATATCCAGCATGAAGTTGCCTTAGAGTAGACTGACAGAATGCCCAGCAGAAGGAGCAGTGGTTCAGATACTCATACCAGCTCCCTCAATCACACACTCACATTCTGTGTTTGTTTATGTTTGTTTGCGGTGGTACTGGCTTTGCTTGTCCTTAATTGGATGTTTATGGAGAAATAATGACATGGAAATAAAAACCAGTCATTAAGGATATAATGTATGCATGCGTGTAGATGTGTAGATGTTTGTGTGTGTGTGTGTGTGTGTGTGTGTGTGTGTGTGTGTGTGTGTGTGTGTCAGCGATTCATATAAAAATAAGAAGAATATCTCATATAATATATTTTATCTCGCTGTTTTAAATGTAATCAAAACACCACTCAGTGGCTGCTTTATTCCATAATCTGGTGTATATATTTAGCAGCAGAGACAAATTTGGTTCGCACTGTGGATTTACTGACTGTTGGAAAGCATTTCCTATAGATTTTGTCACCTATCCTGACTCCACACTGTGCTTTGTGGTGTGGTGTTATGGTGTGATGTGTTGTGTTATCCTGCTGGAAGTTTTTCACATACAACCACCAACACACACAATAATTTGTCTGAGACACAAAGACATCTTTATAGACCCCCATATTATGTGATATTAAAATAAGTTATTAGGCCTTTTTTGGGAGTAAAGACTCCAACATACAGTATGTTCTAAATGATTCAACTCACCTGAATTTTTTTTGGGTAGCAGTTTTTTTCACCTACACACAATCACAAAGCAGCTTTCTCAGACCTAATCAGAGCTTATTCTTCTCTGGTCATCAACAACCCCATAAAAATCATGATGCTGGGGCTCGCAAGTGACGCAACGGAAAAGCGTTTGCCCTATCTTCGGGATCAGGAGTTTGAATCCCAGTGATTCCATAGCCACCCATGACTGGGAGCTCTAGAGAGCAAACTCGTCCTGTGCTCTCAGGTCGGGACGGATCGACACTAGCCAACCATGGATGTCTGTGAGTGCACGCGGATAGCGCTGTCCTCCGTGTGTTTTATGCCAACCCCTGTCATCACATGTACAGCAGTTTGAAAAGACGTGGTGGCTGGCTTCACGTGCCTTGGAGGAAACATGTGATATCCTTTTCCCTCCCTGGTTGGTAGATGTTGTGTGATGTGAAGAACATCTGATTGGTGGGAATTGAACAAATCCCCTAAAATAAGAAGAAAACTCTGTAAAAAATAAATTACAAAATCATGGTGCTAGCTGATTTTTCTTACTCTATATGCTAATATATACATTAACATGCATATACAGTACATAGTGTCAAGTGGAAGAGAAATACAGATTCAAATAACCAGGAACTGGAACCCAGAAACAAAATAAATAAAAGGCTTGATACAGTCATGTGCAAACTCAGAATGAAGCTTTACCAAAAGTGTGTTTGAGTCTGGGTTATTTATGTATGTGTGTGTGTGTGTGTGTGTGTGTGTGTGTGTATGTGTGTGTGTGTGTGTGTGTGTGTGTGTGTGTGTTTGATTTAATTAAAGTGTGTATAATCAGCAGTCAGGTGCTCTGATATGTGAGAGTGAATGTTTTTTTTTTTTTTTTTGGAGAGCTCTGATTTCTCTGAGTTGGGATTCCATGATGTCATTTCAACATGGTGGTGCTCATAGTAAAAAGTAGAGAAGAACAAGAAATAACAGTCTCATTTAAGGTTTTTAAGTCTTTCTTTTGAGTTTGATACTTTGATATACAAAGTACAATACAACTGAAATGTTAATTTGATTTCTGACCAGATTCTTTGATCAAATGGCACTTCCATGTTATATTCATCATTATGAACAGTGAAATATCACAAAAAATAAATTAAGCACTAACCAAACAACTCTTTAATCCCAGTTTTTGTTTACAGCAATGGAAAAATGAGAAGATATAGCCCATTACTGCACCTTTAACCCTCTAATGTGGGAAGTAGGAGATTCCCAGTTGGAAAAGTTGTCATGAACACAGCAATAATACATGGATTGTTCATTTGTATCCAATTGGACATGACATTGTAATCCTGTCATGCAAGAAGCGTCACGTTTCTGTGTGTTTTCGGCATCAACGGCTCAGCAAGTCGTGCACCAAAATCTTCTGTGATTTTCTGAGCTGGTGTTCTGACTTGCGAGGGTGTTCACGTGAATTTTTCCAGTCAGGAACAAATTTTTCCAATTATTCCAACACCATATGAAAGTGCCATAAAAGTTAATTTAACACCAGGGATTCTTGTATATACTCTAAGAAGTCCACTGCATTTAAATGTGCTGTAACGATAAATGTCATTAGTGTTATGGCAAATATTTACCACGAGAACTTTTAGTGTTGGATTTCTTTCCTCAGTGTGAAATTTCCCACAACAATTTTCCAACGTTCCACTGTCATCATGATTGTTGTCATGAGCTAATGTCAAATTAAAAACTATGACCAAATATTTAGAATTATTTCCTAATCTAGAAGATCCAGAAGACGGCATCAAATGACGTCAGGTAGGGTCACGGCCACCAGTTAGGGAACCCCTGCTCTGAACCAGTAGTGAATCATTAATGATTGTTGTGCTTTTTTGTTCCTAAAAATTCACTAGAGAACAGGTTTCTCCCAGGTGGAAAAACTAATGAGCACAGAAAGGTGAGAACACGAAATTATGTAACTGTTAGGTGAGGCTGGCTAATTGTATCTGGCAGCTTGTCGATTTGGTTTAGAGAACCGCAATGGAGGTTAAAGTGGTTGATTAGCGACGGAGAAGAATGAATCAGAGGACTTGTGTAAATAAGTGGTGCCTCTGCAACTGAAAATTCATGGATACTGCTGAGCTGTGAGGACACAGCAAAGACAGACGACACACTGGGTGGTCACACACAGAGTGGGCGGAGTTTGTATCTGTTTGTTCGAGTGCAAGAGAATATTTGCGTGTGTGTGTAAATGCCTATAACAATAGTAAATAATATTTTTATTGGTAGAAATTAATAGTGAACACTGTGTAGGCACATGTTCCTGCATGTGTGGGTGCGTATGTGTGTGTGTGAGTCCGTGTGTGTGTGTGTGTGTGTGTTTGTGTGTGTGTGTGTGTGTGTGTGTGTGTGTGTGTGTGTGTGTGTGTGTGTGTG
>JAQQZR010000020.1:1403006-1415791 GCA_030068235.1 Notoglanidium macrostoma
TCACTGTAAACTGTATTACATGTATATAGTTGAAATGACAATAAAAGCCACTTGACTTGACTTGACTTGACTTGAATGTTTTCCCTGGCGAGGGAAACTACAATGTTGGTAACACGGAGCTCCTGGCCATCAAGCTGACTCTTAAAGAGTAGACATGCACCCATTTATTAATAAATGCGGCTTATTTCTTTTTAACCTGCAATCGTCTCCCTCCTTATGTCACCGCTTGACATCTGAACAACTGAGATCAACTCAATGGTAGAAAATTGTGTTTGATTCTGTGTTAATAAGTAAGAGTTTGGTATAGAGGTTAAATCTGCTGCAGCAACAGTGGAAATATATTCATGGAAATTACAAATGTATGTATTGTCATCAGCAAGTGGCCTTCATTCCCAGAAATGACACACAGGCCACCATGAACGTCAGATAACATTGGACGTGAGATGGTAATAAAGGATGTCCCTGCACCTGAGTGTGACATCTGTTTATCATGCTGGTGCTTCATGCTTGGTGAATTAGACATGTTCACTTAGCAGCCGCTCTGCAGAGTGACTCATTCCCATTTGTCACAGCAGTTTTCACTCCCTCTCCCACTCTTTCCCGCCTGTTCACTGCATCCAGGACAGTCAGGACAAGTCCAACTCTGGCAGTCATGTGCATGAAAACTGATCTGCTGACAGCTGTTTTAAATGAAAGTGTGATTTGGTCATGAATGACTGATCGAAACAAAGACAAAGGCAGTGTTACATAAACATATTTGTTGATTTTACTACATGCTGGTGGTCAGAAATGGTTGATTCCATTGTACAGCCAGATGGAACCAGATGTTCTGCACCTCAGCATGCTTTCATCAAGGATGCTTACTGAATGATCTCACCTCAGGGAATGGAACATTGTGCACTCTCTCTGTTTCTGGTACAGTGAAAAGTGCAACAGCTCTCCCTATATCAGCCATTGAGAAAAATGTAATAGGGCTCAGAGTAATACGGCTTCTCAAGCTCTCTCTGCTGATGGCACTAATGGATTCTTTCTTTTAATGGGACAAAGAAAGAGAGAGAGAGAGAGAGAGAGAGGGAGAGGGAGAGGACATATGAATGTTAGAAAGGAGTGGAGCTGAAGGGGAGCCAGAAAATGAAGTTAAATAAACTTAAATGAAATGAAGATCTGAAAGCCTGGAGGGCAAAGCAAAGGGATTGATGTAGCCTGTATGTCATTTGAATTGGACTTACTTTAGTCAGCAACCTGCTGCCGGTTGCCTTGGAAACAGGACTCCCAGAAGTTCACCATGGCCAGTTACCTTCAACTCCTATCAATTAGGATGACACATAACCAGATCTATGACACTGGTATATCATCCAGAGGCACGCACTGAATTTATGTCAGGTTTACATCACCAAAGTGTTCCACTTTAAATGAGAAGAAACTTTTTTAATGTTGGGCTGTTTATTGCATAATTGTTTTTTGGTTTTGTTTTGTTCTTTACATAAGTAAAAGGAGTCAGCGAGAGAGCTCCATCTCAATCATTGTCTACCACATTAATACAATTTTTAATAAAGCATCACAGTATCCTTGTGCTCCCTCGGTTCAGATTAGCAGATTCAGATATATGGTCAAAAGTTAGGAGGTTGAGGGCAGAGAGTATGTTTTATATATTTTAATGGGGATCAAATGTCCCCACAACATTTGACCTTGAGCATTTGGCCATTTTCAAACTAAAAATTAAAAATGTTTAAAAAATTTAATTTACAAAACAAATAAACTAAAAGAGCCAAAAGGTTTCCTTTTGGACACTGGAGTTTAGGTTAAGTTTGGATTAGGCATTGCTTTAACTAATTAACTGCATTAATAATTATGTCAATAAAAGGTCCTCAGAGGTAAGACAAGAGAGAGAGAGAGATAGAGAGAGAGAGTCATCTACAAATCCTTTCAGGACTTTTGAATTTGGGGTCCCTGAATGTAAAGAGGGAGCCATTGCTTAGCAACAGCACAGAGAGCTGAATAAATGCACCCCAGTGACCAGGTGAGATGAGCCAGTGGTAAAATCCAAAATTCCTCTCTATTAAATAATGCATTGTTTATTAAGATGTTTTTGTATTTTGCACCAGTTTTTTTTTTAACACAATTCAACCGCATTTGGTATGAAAAACCTTCCGTATTGAGTACAAATGGTATGTTTTATGTACGAATAATGTGCATGTTATGTACAAATGGTGTGCATTACGCAGGAATAATGTGTATGTTATGTATGAATGGTGCGTGTTGTATCAGTGGATCTTGACCATATCCCAGGAACACAGAAAACCACACACATGTTCACACACTCATTCACACCTAGGGCCAATTTAGAGTAGCTAATCCATGCATATTTCTGGATAGTGGTAAGAAAGCAGAGAACCTGAAGGAAACCCATGCAGACATGGAGAACATGCAAAGCTACACACAGAGGTAACCTGAGATCGTAGCTGACCTTTTCTACCACAGCTCTATAGCCGACCTTTTCCACCACTTTACAGCAGCTTTTTAAACTACAATTTGTGTCTCATGCAGAGAACATTTAGTAGGCATGCCTTTATTAAATTGAAGGCTGTTTCAACTCAACAGTGTAATCCATATAAAAAATGCATTTCTGTAAATACATGTGCTGCTGCTTCTGGACACATCATCAGTGAAATTCCTAGGTGATTTAGGTTTTTCAACACTGTCCTCCAGGTGACCTATCTGTGATCAGAACTCAGCTTGTGTCCAGGTGGCTATCTTGCTACTGTTCCCCTGACTCTCCTCTTTTAACCCACCATCATCATGAGACTCTCTCTGCTGCTTCGGTGATATTACAGGTGGTTCTTCCCTTCTCCACTCACACATTGCATGCGGCTCTGGACAGGGATGAGATCAGGCATCTGACCTTTATTGGAAAGCAACTTGCCCTCCAGCCACGCTTCTGGCAGTTGCTGACCAGACCATTGCAAGTTTTCTTTCAAAGAGCTGTTCCACAGCCTACCCAGGGGACAGTGAACTCCAGCAGGACAAATTTTCTGGTAGATTCAGACAGCAGGAAAATGTCAAGGTGGTAGTTGCAATGCAAGCTTCCAGGGCTCAAGGTCTACCAATATCTGTCCCTTGCAAATATCAGAATTGCTGCAGGTGTTTTCACTGGGGAACCAGGTTGCTCACCAGGTGGTGGTGATCTTGGTCGGATGGGATCTCATGCATGCACGATTCCCAAGCTGATGGTTTCTGCAATGACCTTCATGACCTGATTGTACCACCAATGGTAGAGTCCCTCCCAAACAGCTAAGGAGACATTCTAGGGTTCCGCACAATGGGCACACTGGTGACTCCGTTTTGGACCACAAACTAAGGCAGTAACTCTTGCTAATTCACAAAGCTTACAATTTTCTTTCATATTTCATAAGATGTCTGCCTGAAAAGTTACCACAAATAAGCTTATTGAACTTATGAGCCTTTTTTTATCTCCACAACAACAAAAAATACTGTGACAGATGAGACCAAATAACATATCTTCACACAACATCATAATCATATTATGATGGTCTGAAGACAAAACCAGTATTACTAAGCATATCCATACAATATCAAGCACAGCTGAAGTACTGTTCATTACAGCTGAAAAGTCTGGAGGAAGATGCGAACATACAAGAAACAGCATGTTACTACACAGCAGAGCACATTTTTGAAGAGACAGCAGAGACGGTGATGGAATGTTGGGGAGGAGCAGCTGGTGTCACGTGCATCTGAGACGTCTAGATGTGTCTAGTTAGTGTACCTCTGATAAGGTGCATGATATGTTTGAGGGGAGTCGAAAGACTGCTAAATACTGTGCATAAGCAGTGTGAGAGGGTAGATTATTGATTACATTTCTTTTGTTTTAAGAATAACACCATTTTCTGAAGTGTTTTGTTCCTCTTCATTAAAAGTTTGCCAACCTCTGCAAGATAAGTTATTACTTATGTTATCGCAGCTAGGAACTGCTAATTTCTTCTCTCTCTTCAATCTAAGATGAAATTTATTAAGCCCCAGAAGGGACATGAAGGGGAAAAATTTATTATTGTCAAAAAAAAAAAAAAGATGTACTTTTACTTTGCGAGATCCTGCATGACTTTTGATATGTTTCCACGTTACCATCTTGCCAAACTGACCTGGAGTTGCATTGACCTAAATGAAAAACTTTGTGTGATCTCACCTAACTTGCGATAAGTGTGTCCCCTTGCGCTAAACAGTCTCTTCAGATGTCTCTCACTTATGTATAAACTGTGCTTACTGCCAAGCACTGATTTAATGTCTTTATATTTGAGGCCAATCTTAAAATTCTATGAACCTCTCCCATTGGTGTGTGTGCTCGCTTGTCATGATTTATGTCATGTTGCCGAACTGACCCGGAAGTTGGCCCAAATGAAATGATTGCAAGATCTCACATGACTTTTGCAAGATCTCACAAAAGTAGATCTTTTTTTTTCTTTCAACTATTGTTTTTTCACTCTCTATGTCCCTTCTGGGGCTCTGTAGAAAATAACACAGCTTATCATGTTAGTGAAAAAATACTAGAAAATACACCACCCTGAATATTTTCTTATGTTTGGAAATGGTTACAAAAACGGTAATACTGGAGACTCCTTCCATTAAAATGTTCATTAAATATCTCCTTACAGAAAACCAATCACTACATGAATGATTATACATTTTTCTTTTGTCATCATCATTGTAGCACTGCATTCTATCTCTGCAGTAGTGGGTCATCATGTAGATATAATCAGTCCTTTAGTAGTCCTCTCAGTCATGTTCTGTCATGTGCCAGGGCTCGTAGATTGTCAAGATGTCTTTTTGTTGTAAGGCAACCTAATCTCAAATCCCTGACATCTGCCCTGATGGTGCTGAGCAGGTTAGAGTTATGTCGTCAGAGTTGATACTTCTTGGCTCCCAGTACAGTAAATTTGAGCATTTGCTGGGCTGGGGTATCTTCTGACATATGGAGGATATGGAAGAACATGGACATTCTCTGCCTGGTGACCTTATTCGAGAGTGGCTCCTCATTGCGTAACTTGTATAGTGCATCATTAGATATTAGACTATTTGGCCATTGGTGCCCAGTTACTGGTTTTTCCAGTGGCAAGCATCTAGTCTGGCCAGAGATGACCACCTCTGGGGGGATATGAGATAGGCAGGTACACAGTTTCCACAAGGATTGGAATGCTATGTTACCATGCATGCAGAATGCTTCAATATCTGCTTTTCTGCAGAGAAGGGAGACAAGAATACTTGATTTTTGCCATGGTTCATTTCCTCTTACCAGAGATCCATTTGGGTCAGTCTCATCGGGGTCTGCCAGGTAAACATGTCAGTGTTCTGTCTTTGTTTCATTCATGAAGAACTTCTCTGATGCCACACGGTGCAGTTGGTCAAGAGGTGTTTTTTCTTCATCAGTGAAGTCTATATCATCTGCGTACCCCATTTCCAGTAGCATCCCATCTGCGTACCCTATTTCCAGTAACATTGTCATACTGGGTCTGGTCTGTTGGAGCGCTGCTGCCAGGTAGCAGGTGAATGTTTCATTTCTTAAATAAGAACATCAATAAGAAAATCTTTCTTTCTTAAATAACAACACATTTTTAAATCTGTATTTTATTATCCTTATATTATCAATTTAAAATCCTGAAACTTGTACTATAGAAATGATAAGATATTAGAATGAGTGCATTTAATATAATCCTGGGATTTGACCAATAAGAATCAACAATTCAACTGTACTGTTGTGTAAGAAATTTTTATAAAACAATAACCCTTCTTTTATAAAACTAGGCGGCTTTGGGTTTTATCCTTGGAACAAGAGAGAGTGAGAGAGAGAGAGAGAGAGAGAGAGAGAGAGAGAGAGAGAGAGAGCACAAATGGAGAAAAGATTTTAGCAGTTTTCCAGAAAAGCACTTTTCTTTCCCCTGTGGTTATGAGTTATAAATAAAACCTCTCTGGAACGATATTTCTGTATGAGTTCTGGTTTGGTTTCTGGCTTCTGCTGTTGTCAGATAAACACAATTCAGGCTTGGCCTTCATTAAGAAACAGGAAACGTTTAATCTAATACCAGATTACTGACTTTTAATAGTTCTGCTGTGTCATTTGGGTCGAAAAAAAATGGGTGAACTGCTCTAAAATCTGAGCCCCTGATAAGAGATACTATGCGTCACTGATTCAGGAAGATGATTCTGCAGGAAGTGAAAAGTTTTGGGATGGAAGGTTTCATGGAACGAAGGGGGAACATAGGAGAACTGATGGCTGCAGTTAATCAGGATGGAGACAGTTTTTTTTTTTGAAGAGAGACAGCAGGAGTGAAGCTGGATAAGATGAAGGGAGACAGAGAGTGGTGTCTAAAGAACATCATGGGGCCACGGTTTGAGCTCCGTAAACAACATACAAGATAACAAAGTAAGGAACTAGAGATGAAATGGAGGGAGGAAGAAAAGCAGGGAGAGAGAATAAAGTGGGAAAGGGGGAATAAGGAGGCGCACACACACACACACACACACACACACAGACACACACACACACACACACACACACACACACAGACACACACACACACACACACACACACACACACAAACATGTGCGCATTGTCTTTCTCTCATAAATATAAATGTTGCTAATTAAAGCTATGTCTACAACCACATCTAACAATAACCACACACACACATGCACACAAACCCCTAAGGAATATCTAAGGTTAAAGGTCACATATTGAGACTGACCTTGCTGTTTGTGCACTTTGACAGCTTTGAAGGGATCTCATAGATCAGCACGGATCATCTGTGTCAAGCTGAGACCTTGTGCTACACAAGGCCCATCATTCCTCTGTGTGTGTGTGTGTGTGTGTGTGTGTGTGTGTGTGTGTGTGTGTGTGTGTGTGTGTGTGTGTGTGCGCATTTACGTGTGTGGGATCAGACCACATGCCCCAGGGGTGCTCTAAAGCCCAACTAAACAAACATTCATTACAAAAATTTGTAATTTTTTTTATTTACATAGCACTTTTACCAGTAGACATTTTCACAAAGCAAATCCAGAAATCTGAACATACAGTAGATATAGATTCAGATCCCTAACAAGCAAGCCAGAGGTGACAATGGCAAGGAAAAACTCCCTGAGACGACATGAGGAATAAGCATCAAGAGGAACCAGCCTCAGGAATTCGTCCTCTTCCTGATCGGAAATATAAATAAATATATTGCAATATGGCAAGTATCGATATGTTGTGTTACTTTACCAAATGTTATGTGTGACAGTAATTTGAATATAAAACACTGTTCCAAGCATTCTCACATTGTCTAGATGTTCTCTAGGTCTTTCTTAGAAACCTTTTTTTCCTGTCTCTCTCTCTCTCTCTCTCTCTCTCTCTCTCTCTCTCTCTCTCTCTCTCTCTCTCTCTCTCTCTTGTATCTGTTTTGATGTGTATTGCATAACATTGATGACTGAGTATAGCTGTTTCAGTTAAGGCCATGCCCAGACAGGCAGCGTCTCTCAGGATGTGTCAGAAATGCCACTTGTTTCCTTCACTGCTCCCTACAGACGAGCCATCACTCTCTGACATTTACAATACCGACTACAGCATTAAAGATGGCACACAGAAACAGAAAGAGAGACACAGAGGGAGAGAGAGATGAAGAGAGAGAAGGACAGGCATGAGCAGGTAGGAACAAAGCAAATCACCTGGGATAAGGAGAAAAAAAGGACACTGATCAAAGAGAAGAAGAGAGTAGACGAGAACTTCACAGGAATTTGCGGCAAACTATATGCAGAAGTACATATAGCAATGATAGAGATGAAAATGTTGTAGCCAAGAAGAAAATTAGTAAGGAAAGAGTGAAGAAGTTAAAATGAGGGATACATACACCAATCTCACACACACACAGACACACACATATACACCCCTCCCTCCTTCCTCCCGTTCCTGTGAGTCATAGGTCTGACTGAGATAAAAGTGGCGACCACAAACATCAAGACTAAAAACAGAATAACTGACGCTAAGTCATCACAGCTCAGATCAAACCTTTTATGAGCTGAAACTAAAGGGCTGTAATGGCTGTCTTTCACCATCTGAGTGGTTGACAGAAAGCTCAAATATTTAAAGTAGGCTTAAAAGTTCTTCCAGCTTTATTGATGTTGTGATAAAAATCCTGGTTATGTAACTGCAGGCACAAGCTAAGATCTAAAGAGCAGTCAATAACAAGCCATTCTCCTGCATCAGAAGCTACACACACGCACACACACACACACACACACACACACACACACACACACACACACACACACACATGCAATGGATGTCACAGTGTTCCGGATCTATTTGAGTATCGCTGTATCTCTACACAGTTTTGTGACTAATGCAATAAGCTAATTGGACACGGATACAGCTTGCGTCAGAGCAGTGCATTTGATCGACGCTAACAAGAAAGGCAGTGATGATGTCACAGCCAAAGCCAAGCAGCTTAAAATGTATTTATGTATCAAGAATACATGTTCATGTCACTGACAGCTGAAACAGAATATGTGAGGGCTGTGAATAAAAATTATTTGAGTTCTGTCATTGAAGACAGTTTCAGGAAAATTAAGCCGCTAAGCCGTTCTCACGTGGTGCAGGCTGTCAGAGCGCAGACGTGGACCTGATGATCGACTGCTTCGTCTCCTGCTTCCGCATCAACCCTCACAATAACCAGCAGTTTAAATTCAGATCATCATCATCATCATCATCATCACCACCTTGTAGTTTCTCAGTGTTAGGATTATCACAGTTACACGTTACAGTGAGTTTAAAGGACCCATAATGAGTTCTTTAATGACTGCCATCATATGATCATTTCTCACCCAAACAGAAAGCTTTAACATTGTATGTTGTTTCTGGTAAAACACTGCAGTGTTTAGTAGAAGTTTTTACTGCTGCTTTTCCTCTTTCCTCCTTCTCACTGTGCTGTTCTGTCCTCACTCAGGTCTGCTTGCCTTCATCTTCACCATCCACCTTCCACTTTGTCTTGGTGAACTCCCTGCACAGAATCATCACAAACAGAAGTCCTGCTGAACATCTGGCCAGCCTCCGCTTTCATCTGAAATCTGGCCTAAGATGCTAAGAACCAGGCTAGAAAAGTGGCTAAGATGCTAGGAACCAGGCTAGGAATGTGGCTAAGATGCTAGGAAAGTTTAGGAATCAAAACTGAACTTTGTGAAGAGTGAAATCTCTCAGGACATGTTGGAGAACAAAATAATAGTATAACATAGAGGTTAACAAACAGGACCCAAAGAAGGACATTACAGTGATGCATTTTGGTGCATCTGACCAGCTCTGATCCAGTCGTCTAGCCATCACCATTTGGCCCTCCTCAGTGTTGCTCAGATCCTTACGCTTGTCCATTTTTCCTGGTTCCAACACATCAACTTCAGGAACTGACTGTTCACTTGTTGCCTGATATACCCCACTTCTTAACAGGAGTCATTGTAATGAGATAATCAATGTTATTCACTTCACTTTTCAGTGGTTTTAAAGTTATGGCTGATCTGTGAATATATCAACCTGAATAATCACTGAGCAGAGCCATACTCTGGTGATGTACAGTATAATTGCTTCACGAGAGAGGGCGGGGCTTAATCGTTGATCCATTCTGAAGTAATTATGACCCTCTGCTCATAAGACCATTTAAGAAACATCTGCACTACAAAAAATCTAAAAAAAAAAAAAATTGCTATCTATGTATCTAATTATATAACATATAAAAGATGATTAAGCCTATTCCTAGACATATTTACTTATTTCAGGCTTAAATGTGTCTTATTCTATTGGCAGACAATGTTAAGCTTCAAATGAGTAAAAAAACATCAAGACATAACATTAATAATAGTTTATTTTTTTAATAAAGAGAAATAGTTGAATTTGCCTATATTCCAGATGTTTATACTTCGTAACTAAGACTTTCAGTGTGATGTTTTGATCATTGACAGTGATGTGAAAGAGAACAACTATCTCATAATAATGAACAGATGGACTAACCGGTGAAAACAGGCCATCGCTACCAGCAATTTTAACCGCTGCAGCTAATTTAACCTGATTTTTTTTTTTTTTTAGAGACACAAACACCTACAAATGCACAAGCTACAAACTGTTACCTGAAGTAGTGATAAAATGTGGAAGGTGTATCAAAAAGCATACTCATCCTGTTTTAAAATTTAGGTACAAGTTACTTTTACTAACTTTAATGTGCTATTTTCATAGGTTTAAATTACTCTAAGTAAACATGGTAACTGCTTGAAATAACAGCGCAAACCTTTGAAGCAAAGCATCCATCAGTTGTTCTATTCAACAATTAGCATTTTTGAAAGGCCCTTTTTTAATGAAATGATTTTCCATTTAAATCGACTCTACAAATGTCTAGCGTGGGCGTTTTTCCCCTTCGAAGTAACCTTCATGACTTCAGAATGAAGGTTAAATGAAAGAAATAAAAGAGAAAAATACATCAGAGAGTTTGTGAGCCTTTCTCTAGTGTGATTTACAGTGGAAGAAAGCATTTCACATTTTTGTGCAACATCTGGATGACTCTGGTTGCTGTTTCAGTTATAATTAGCTGTGAACGAATAAAAAAAACCTTTTTGATGGACGAAACACTCATGAAAGGTACTGAAATGAAGAACAGAACATTTTAGACGCCTAATAAGCGTTCACACTACTTTGGGATTTTTCAGTTTTGATACAAAGTAAAGTTGTTGATTTGTCTGTTCTTGACTTTGTTAAATGGTAAACACAAATAATACTGAGTAGCAGGGAATATTTGTGCATGCAGTGTAGATGCACAAGAGTCCTCCAGATGAAACCATGTAAACATAAGGAAGGATTAAGCAGCCTATTTACTGTATGTTACACTAATGTTTAAGAAATAGAAGCAGACTCTTATGGCATTGTGTCTGTGCAAAGGGGGGTCCAGGGATGTTGCCCTTTAATCACAATTGTGGACAAAAAACACTGATTTTGAATGTACACACTGTCACATACATTTCTCCTATGTCTCTGTGAAAATAATTTATTATGCATACATTCAGATGGGATTGTCTGTATTTATTTCAGTTCTGAATTTCAAAACAGCTGGCTTCAGCTAACCTTCACCAAAACCTCTAAATACACAGCTCAAAAAAGTAAAGGAACACTTAATCATTACAGTCTAACACCGAATCAGTTAAACTTCAGGGATATCAATCTGTCCAATTAGGAAGTAGAAGTGATTGTGAATCAACATCACCTGCTTTGGTGCAAATGAAATTGACAGTAGGTGCACTGGAGAGGCTGGTTGATTAGAATGGTTTTGCAGGAAGTGGCCACAGACAATTGCGCTCTCTTTATCCTTCCTGACTGATTCTTAGCTAGTTTTGCATTTTGCTAGTGTCCCTGTCACTACTGGTAGCATGAGGCGGTACCTGCAGCCCATTTAGGTTGCACAGATAGTCCCGCTTCTCCAGGATGGCAAATCCATACGTGCCAACACAAGAAGGTTTGCTGTTTCTCCCAGCAGAGCCTCAAGAGCATGGAGATGGCTTTTGCATAAGTTGAGCTGGACAGGGCCAGAGGAGAGGAGCAACCCAGCAGCAGGACCGGTATCTGCTCCTTTGTACAAGGAGGAACAAGGGGATAATGCCAGAGCCCTACAAAATGACCTCCAGTTGGCTACTGGTGTACATGTTTCTGACCAAACTGTCAGAAACAGACTTCCTGAGGGTGGCATGAGGGCCCGACGTCCTTTAGTGGCTCCTGTGCTCACAGCACTGCATAGTGCAGCTTGATTGGCATTTGCCAGAGAACACCAGAATGGGTAGGTTTGCCATGGGTGTCCTGTTCTCTCCACAGATGGGAACAGGGTCACACTAAGCACACATGACAAATGTGAAAGAGACTGGAGATGCCATGGTGAACACTATGCAGCCTGCAACATCATCCAGCATGACCAGTTTGGTGCCATTTTTGAAGCTTATGTGTGCTACCAGGGCATGTATAATCTGAGAAAAGTTCAACACAGGTTGAAACAAAGTGGCACTGTCTGGAAAATCCCTAGATTGTGAGAAATGGATGTTAGGATTTGAACAGCTCTGTCTAATATTTCTTATACTTTGGGGAAATATCCATCAATTTTCTTCACTCATCCATTAAGGGTCATGGGGAAGCTGGAGTCAATCCCAGCTGACTTCATGTTAGAGGCAGGGTACACCCTGGGGAGGTCGCTAATCTATCACAGAGCTAACAGAGAGACAAACAACCATTCACACTCTCACCTATGGAAAATTCATAGTAGCCCTTTGACCTAATCTGCATGTTTTTGGGAGGAAACCCACACAGCCATCGGGAGAACATACAAACTTTACACAGAAAGGCTCCAGTCGGCCAACAGATTCGAACCCAGAACCATCTTGCTGCAAGGTGACAGAACTAACCACTGCAGCACCACGCTGCCATTTTGTGGGAAATATATTGAATTAGATTATGGCTTTCATTCTGATCACTCCTTGAAATGTTGTGGATTTGAAAGGTTGTACATTGTCACTGCAGTTTTGTTTAAAAAAGAGGACACTACAAGAGGACAAGAGTCCCTTTAGACTTATGAAGCAAGTTCTGTGTTGCATTTAGATATTTATCTAAGATCTTAATGGAACTGAAAGCTGATACGAGAAACTCAGAGCACTGAATGTGTGTGTGTGTGTGTGTGTGTGTGTGTGTGTGTGTGTGTGTGTGTGTGTGTGTGTGTGTGTGTGTGTG
>JAQQZR010000020.1:1428227-1451831 GCA_030068235.1 Notoglanidium macrostoma
GATACTGGCTCATTAGGACATGAGCTTAGAATACCATCACACTAAAAACTGTTGGCAAGTAATAGAGGGTTTTTTTTGTTTTTTTTAAACATTAAAGTGAAGAATAAATGCTAGTCCAAGTACATCCGAAAGAGGTAAGTCTTTAGTCGTTTAATCTCATCCAATTCAAATTTCAAGTGTGTAGTCGATTAAAGGCAGAAGTAAAAAGTTGATAACTCTGATGGCAGTGTGCAGTAAGAGTGTGCCGAATGCCCGGGCTGTACCATGTCCTCAGTGACTGCATCACTGTAAACCTTTCTTTAGCTTCCACATTACAGTATACGTTTGCATAGTCACACTTCTCTTCTAACTATTGTAGTCATGTGATGTGCAGGAGATCCTCCTATTGGATTAGTTAAATCTGAGGATGTTGTCTAAACGTTAATAATGTTGATTGGGAGCGGTGTGTTTTCATATTGCATGTCCCAGAGGCTGGACCAGAGCACCTTCTGGCTTCTTGTGTGTTCAGTGTGCAGTGGAATAGATTTGAATGGCTCCTGATGGACAATTTTTCAATATTACCAGCAATACACAGCAGGTCTACAGGGACAGAAGGGACAAGCTGTATGCACTTGGATTTGTGTGTGTGTGTGTATGTGTGGCATGGCCCTCTGTTCGGGCAGCAACATGCCGTCGTCAGGGTGACGCAGGAAATCGGGGCTATAGCCAGAGGCCTGTGTGTTGCCGTGGTGACCTTATTTTCACGGATGGCCTGATGAATGAGTGTGTGTGTGTGTGTGTGTCCTGTGGGACACTCTGGCTCATTCAGGGAACCATTAAAAGACTGTGTACCATTAACATGGATGTATACATTTCTGTGCACTTATTTTTTTCCTTCCCCTGGACTTAACCCTAGGTTTTCTCTCGCCTCGTTTCCGACTTCCGTCAATGCAGTTCACTATTAGAAACACAGTGACGGAGAACTGCTGACAGACCGTACAGCATGTCCAACAGCTCTCAAATCGTCAAGGTTTCCACTTATTTAACAGATCAGAACATTTACTGCATGGTGTTTTTCCTTAATCCCAAGCCCAAGGCATCTGCACTCCCATCACAGACAGCAGATACACACCGCTCCTCTCATCACACCCCATTACTTTTGCACTGCTCACATCTGTGTGTCCTTTTTTGTATGTTTATCAGCTAAATGATGACGAGGAAGACGATCGAAGGCATTGTTGCTTAATCAACACTTTGAGCTGTCTGAAACAGAGGAGCAGCACACTCTATTCTCTTCTTCTTCTCTTAATGATTCAGCAGATAGGCTTAGAACCAACATCGCATCTTTTTTTACTGTGCTCTCTCTCTCTCTCGCTCTCTCTGTCTCTCGCCCTCTCGACTGGGCAAAGCACAGCAACTTCACACTCTGACTGTGCAAGAGTCCCAGACAGAAGCAGAACAGATTACAAATGGATTGCAAAATGCTGCACTTTTTTTTTTTGGTGCAGGCTGCTACAGAACAGAAGAAAACTATACATGCAGTGCCTCTGGAAAGTATTCACCCCCTGGTGTTTATATCACTCTTTTTATTTTTATTTTATTTGCTGCATCACAACATTCACAATTTAACTGTAAATATTTTCTAATGGGATTTTTTCTGCTTGTTTTAAAGTGTGGGGGTGAATACTTTTTGGAGGCACTGTGTTCATTCCTAAACATTATATTGGCAGGTTTACACATTTAGGATGAGGACACACAAAGCATTTAGCTATGTTATATAAAATAGAGACTTGTTTATATTAGAAACTGCAGTTTCTCTGCAACGTGAAGAAGGATGCACTGTACATATTCAGACTTGCTCAACCACATAAACACACTCAAGGAACAGGGGAATGCTTCAGGGTTGTAAAAAAAAAAAAAAAAGAGTCCTGGTTATGTTTGTGCATGTACACACTCACTAAAGGGAGAGAGAGAGAGAGAGAGAGAGAGAGAGAGAGAGAGAGGCGGAGTGAAGGACAATCAAAATAACGCTGCAGTCTGCGTTTAACCTTCCTCCTCTTTTGTGCTGCTGTCTGATTTTTTTAACCCTTTTCTTTGCCAAATTCGCGCTAGTTCTGCTTTATAATAGAGCAACTACTAGTCACAGCCTCATCTCATGGTCTTGCCTCTCTTAAACTATAAGTTTTTGAATTCCTTCCTCGTCCAAGCTTTCTTGCCTCTAAGTTTTAATGAAACAAACCCCCAACACACAATACATTCTGAAATTTGAAGTGTGAAGACAATGTGAAGGAAAACATTTCATACCAGACTAATTTACACCAGAACCGTTTTTGACACATTTTTCAGTCATCCGTCTGACAGGTTCAACACTGTGGTACAGTAATGTTGCGGTATCTAGCAATTATAACATAGAAGACATGCTGAACGAGTTACTCAATATAGGCTACGTAAAGATACAGGGCATAATAGACTCTAATAGACCCCAGCTACTTGTAACTAAACTTGAAATTAAACACAATGTGTAGGCAATATTAGGTTAAAAACAACATCTACAGTGGTACTGATATGTACCCATTTGGTCTAGACCTGATGCTTTGTGGCTCAATTGTCTGTCACTTCAGTCACTTCAGCAGGTTTTGTGGGACACGAGCCTGCTTTTACATTCTCGAATCTTTATACTCAAAATCTCTAAAAATCATACTCAAAAGTAGGCCAGAGTAATGTTCTATATTTCCCAGATTTCCTTCATAAGAAACATTTAATACAAATAAAATCCACCAATGCATCTCTGAGCCTTCGCTCTGGGGTGTTTCATGCTTTTGTGTTTCCTCTGTCCATACTGTCTTTTAGGATTCTCATGATTAATCTGATCATATCAAAAATTATTGCATTATATTATAACACTTATACGAGAACTTACTTTATGCTTATTTAGTTCCAGTAGGACATCGTATCCGCTGTATGTGCCTCAGCAGGGTTGGGAGGGTTACTTTAAACATGTATTCTGATACAATTTCTAATTATCTGTTTAAAAAAAAAGTAGTCAGTAACCTAATCTAAGTGCCACAAAATTAAAGTAGTGTAACTCGATAACGTTCCATTACTTTTGGATTACCTCAATACCAAATATGTGGATGATGATGGCATTTTCTCAGCTGGGACGCAGAACTTGCCCTGTACTGTGATGTTCCCTTTTTCTGCTTAGACATTATGATAGACATTTTTGTTTTACAAAACATACATACAGTATATTGTGTATGTTAAGAGCATCCAATCGTTTATCAGTGCTACTGGGTCAGAAGCATACAGTAGACTAATTTAACTTTTTACAAGCTAATTGATTTAAATAGCTTTGCTGCTTTCTGCCTACCAAAACATAACAAAACCATTCTGGACAATTCAAGCAGGAACATCACGCTTCTCCTCATGTTCCCCAAAATGAATGATAATATTACTCACATTAAAACACAAGTTGTGTCATGAGGCCAGCAGGGTAGTGCACTGTAAAGAGTTTCATACCATAGAGAAAGTCCTACTGATGTTTAAGCGCCTTCATTTCACTCGAATGTGTTTTTATGAAGTGAAAACGGTGTTTCATAATGCAGTTCAACTAATAATGAAATTATTGACAATTATTTTTATTATTGATTTTTATTTGTTAGTTTGTTTTTTAGTTGTTACAGCCCTTATGCTGCCAAGTTAATCTGTCCCTTAACTTGCTATTCCAGTGTACTGACCCAAAACCACTAACCAATTAACCAATAACTGTAAAGCCAATAGAGTAATGTTATTAATGTAGTTAATGTGGGTGTAAATTTTCCACCACGAGACAAATCAGATACTCTGCAAATGCAGGGGTGTCATAATTATTGAAAATCATTAGTCCCTGTTCCGAGACTCATGGAGCCGGCGCAGTTTCATGAGACATCATAAACCTCATACACCTTTCACAGAGAGGGATGAGCGCACGAGGAAGTATTGAAAAAGAAAAAGACAGAGGTGATGTGTTTGTGTGGCCGGATGACTGAGAACAAGAAACAGAATGTGTGTGTGTGTGTGTGTGTGTGTGTGTGTGTGTGTGTAGCGAGAGAGGGAGAGAAAGAAAGAGAGAATGAGAGCAACTTAAGTAATTGCCCTGCAGGCACACTGTGTGATGTCATCACTTGGGTGTGTCACATATAACCGCAGCGCTGCCATGGGATGGGCTCTCAGCTCCTGTGTCTTTAATTGTTTACTTGAATCCACCTTGCTGGACAAGTCACACTTGTCTTTCTTTCTTTTCCTCTCTGTCTCTCACCTTTCACTCGAAGAAAGTCGACCAGCTTTATTAAGACTTTGTTATGATTCACAGCACAACATTTGATGCGAATTTGCACTGTATAAAACTAATCAAAGATGATCAAAGAAATAAAGCCTCTGTGAGGCAGGATCATCTCCAGAGACACCATGAAAGATGGCTTCATCTAAGATATAAAAAGGGAGACTGAAAAGCATCCTGGGAAATACAAAAAACAAACTTCTGCGTAGCAGCTTTGTTGAACACAGGTCAAAGGTCACAACGAGGTGCAGGAGTTGATGATGTTCTTTTAAAAACTTCTCCTATTCCTTTCCGGTCCCTCCTCCTTCCAGAGGAGTTCTGAGCGCCGCTGTGATCAGATGGACAAGAAGGGCAATTTGCGTCTCTCTCTTTCCTCTCCTGTGTTCATCCCGGTGCTACTTTTTCCCACTCGTCTCTTCCTTTACTTCTTCCTCTCCTTGTTTCTCTTGAGCTTGAGGCTCATGGGCGGATAAGCCAGAGATAAGACGGAAGACACCTCCTTTGATAAACATCAGAGCAACTGATTAAAGCGTGTGTGTATGTGCGTGTGTGTGTGCGCACATGCACCACACTCTTCCCCGGTTAAGCACATCAGAGTAATTAAACAGATCAGAGCTGATCTGTGCTCGGAGATGAATAGGGCTCTGTGTGCTGGTGCAGTGCTGTAGTGTACGGCCATCTATCTGCTAACTGCTGCAGTGTGTGTGTGTGAGGTGAATGTGTGTGTGTGTGAGAGGTGCAGACACTGAGCAGAGTGCTGATCACATGCAGTGCTTGCATGATTTAATGTCTCTCCACTACTTTGCTGGGACCTTTTCCTGGGAAACTGGTTTGAGTTTGTCTCCTGTGTGTGTGTGTGTGTGTGTGTGTGTGTGTGTGTGTGTGTGTGTGTGTGTGTGTGTGTGTGTGTGTGTGTGTGGTGCACATTTTTGATCTGGGTTAGCAGAATAGATGGGATGGATTGACAGTGAAGGAATTGTGCCCCAAAGAGGGAAAAAACCTCCATCAGAGCATCACTGAGGGCCGTGCGTGCCATAAACACGTCAGCTTTGCCAAAAGATTCGTTACAGACCATTTGCACCCCAGAACACAGTGCACACCGTGTTAGCCTCTCTTGTTATCCGATGTGATACGTCAGCACATCGTGACTATTTCCTGGAAACTGCCATGTTGTATAGTCTCAGTGTACAGTTGGATAAAATTATCATAAATCAAGAAAAGACCTGCTCATCTGGAGCAATAGTTTTACTGCCAGCGGTACATTTAAATCTACAGTTCTACACACTTGTTAACACAACTATACAATAATAAATCAGAGTAGATCCCAAAACATGTGTTTTTTTTTTAACGATGGGAAACAACATGAACTGGTGAAACCCACCGAGACTTTTACTGTCTAGAGAGGATGTAGAGAATGGTTTAGTAGGCCTGAGACCTCTGATTGGTCTGTAGGTGCATGAATATGATGATAAAATAATATATTGATGGCATATCCACTGTTTGTATCTGCTTGTTAGCGACAATTGGAATTACCGAATTACCGTTATGTAATATTTCCTAAGATACGATAGAAAAATTAAATATAAGATTATTAAACCAATTTCTAGACATTATTCCTAATTTCAGGCTTTAAATTGCCTGGGTAATTTTGCTTCAAGACATTAAACTTAAAATGAATGAAATTATCCACAGATAAAAGAAGACAAACTTGGTATTAGTATAAAAGTCTTGAAATTGATCAAATAATCATAAAGTTTTTCCATCAATTTGATTATGTTCAAGATTGAATATAGTGTCACATTCTCAGATAAGATTTTATTCGGTAAGCAGGAGTGTTTTAAGAAATATTTTTCATAGAAATAACAATTTCCTCAAAAAGCACTTCTGTGCCCATGTGATAAACATCATCATCATCATCATCCCAAACGACATCCCGTCATCCCTGCCCAGGATTAAGGCCACAACACGACACATCTAAAACCCTGACTGTCAAATTTTGGGTCAAACGTAAAGCACACAAACAGTATACGTTGTTTACATTTAATTAACTTATTAATTATCTCTATATAGAGTAAAATCTGGCACATTTAAAAATATCTTTGGTACAAAGAAAACCCGTACACACCCCTGACGAGCTACTCTGTGCACTATAAACGTTATTGGGGTTGATTCGGGATAATTCACCCAGTCGCCCTGAAGAGGATTAAGCCGTTGGTCTTATTTTGATAAACAGAATACTGTTGACCTTTCTGAGTCTGCCTGGATAAAGACGTATGTGTGTGTGTGTGTGTGTGTTTTAGGATATTTCTCTTCATTTCTCGTTCTTAGGGGTCATTCGGGAGTCAATCCGTGCTTTAAAACAAGACGAGACGTGGGAGAGATAGAACGGAAGTGTGAATCGTTCCGCAAAAGCTAAAAAAGAAGGCGAGAAATAATAGACTGCTAACAATCTTTCCTTTAGTGATATGAGAGGAGAGAAGGAAGAGAATGAATATCATATAGGAAGTGATAGAGAGGTGGAGAGAAAATAGAAGAAGGTGTATAAAATCAGAAAGAGATCGAGTTTACGGGATGCTGTAAAATAGAGGCTGGACAGAGTAGCATTGGAGTAAGATGAGTATGGGTGAGGGATCAAGCCTGCATGTAGTGGGGGATGGATATGACCGTGTGTGTGTGTGTGTGTGTGTGTTAATCTCCTTCGGTGTGGCTCTGTGCCCTGCTGTACACCCATATGGTTGTGTGTGTGTGTGTGTGTTAGAAAGAGAAGCATGGCTAGATAAGATGGGGTATGTGCATCATAAACACACCTTATCTTTTGATTTGCTTGATTTCTTAAGTGTATCTTGCAGTAACACTTTGCATCAAGTCCACACAAAAAAGTATACATTAATAATTAACTAATGCATTCATACTGATGAATTAAGACATGTATTACATCTTACGGCTCAGGAAATAGTGAATTGGTGTATACATTAGCAACGAACTATATGAATAGCCATTAACGATGTTAATTAGTACCTTGACTTGCAGTATTCTTATAGATATAAGTTCATAAGTAAGTTTTTTTCCATGAGCGTAAACCTTAACCAAAAACAAACCTTTGGAAATAAAACTGAAGTATACAGTACATAAACCACTACACACAACTGCTCTACTGTAGGTTCACCTAAGGACATTTGGAACGAATTACAGAACACACTACGTACAACAACACTAAACGCCACTTACACCTGGTTTTGGGAAAATCACCCAACATGTAATCAGCATGTGTACTCCGTCTTTAACAGGACTGAAGCACACTTTT
Source organism: Notoglanidium macrostoma (assembly GCA_030068235.1). Classification (NCBI taxonomy): domain Eukaryota; kingdom Metazoa; phylum Chordata; class Actinopteri; order Siluriformes; family Auchenoglanididae; genus Notoglanidium; species Notoglanidium macrostoma. The sequence goes on from JAQQZR010000020.1 coordinate 1,435,829, forward strand.
TCATGCTTCCACGTTTGCAGTGCTTTAATATCACATTTAGGTTAATACGGCATACAAAAGCCTCACAAAATGTGGCTTAGTTATGCCTAACGACATGCGCTAACAGCTTAGTACATCGATTATTTCTGACCTATAATATCATTGTAGTGTTATACAAATTGGTATGAGGTTGAGCTATTCAAAGCACAGTACAGTGATATAATAGAGAAAAAGAATAATAATAGAAAATAATATTAGTAGTTGTTAAGGCTTAATTTAGACTTGTGTGTAAGTTGATCTGAAAACAGTGCATTTAAAGGTGCAATAGGTGATTTTGTTTTCTTTTTTTATTCCATACTTGTACAAATAACCAGAAATATATGAAGGACACCATGGTCTTAGCAAAAGTTTATTAACTCAATAAGAACACCTGTTTGGAAAACTGATCTCTGGTCTGGATTGCTTGTTTGTGTTTGGATACACCTCGTTAGTCATTTTATAGATGCTAATGGCATTTTCTCATATAAACTACAGACAATCAGGTCCAGACGTTGTCTGGAGTTTCTGTTTAGCACATGTAGCACACAACAGGAGATTGTCTGTATCAGATGTGTTCTCACCTACCGGAAATACTCTGTTTGGTTTAGGTGAGAGGTGGCACCTGGGCACAGGAAGGCAGGACATGATAGTGAAATTACTGCGGAAATCGCAATGTTTTGTTTACACCAGTAGTCGGTTCCTAATTTGGTCATAAACAAACATTTCCTTGAATTTCTCTGACGATTTCAGTGTCGGTCCTTACCAACAGAAGTTCCCGACTCTCATCATCTCTCAAGTTAATGACCCCTCTTCTTCACCCTCAGATGTTTGTATTCTTCTGGCTTTGCGCCTGTCACATGACAGAAACATCATTAACACATGCACATGCTCACCATGAATTCTCCAGACAGTGACCTGCTCTAGTCCTCTGTTCACTCTATCGGACATCACACGGATGTTGTATAAGGGAGGTCTTAAGATCCTGGAGGCGGAGCTTCATGAACATGGAGGAGTTATCTCGAGGAGTAATGAAAATCATTCAAATGTCAAACCCACCTAATCATCAGAGAAAAAGCTTACTCTTACATAATGCACCTTTAAAATGATCTTTTATACCACATGTGAAAATGTTAACAATTTGTTCTATATTCTATTGCTAAGATCTTGGAAACCAAAAACAATGCTTAAACTTACATTACAAGCGATTATTAATGTATTATTAAGGTGTCAGTACTTAATAATTAACATCACTAATAGCTGTTCATATACGACTCAGGTGACTATTAATATATACACGTCAATATTTCTATTATTTCCTCAAGTATTAGTGCATGAACTAATTCATAAGTATAAAAGCATTCACGTATTAACAGTATCTAAACAATTCTATTAAACTTGCTTATCAATGACAAAGTGTACTGACTGTACATTATACTTTTAAATATGATTTTAAGGGTGAACTTATTTACTCCATCATTGCGGTACAGGCCAAGGCACCACGCTTGTTGTAGATTTTCTGGAGAAGCTGCTGGAGCAGGAGGGAATCGGGTAAAGATTGTTATGTAGGCTGATTAGGAAGAGCGTGTGACTGAAGGCTGCAGACACCAGACTGTGTCTTTATCTCTGGTGCGGAAGCCGATTTTAATTAACGCCAAGCTAAGCCCCTTAACGAAGGAGCAGACAAGACTGCTTATCTCTCTCGCTCTGTCTCTCTCTCCTAAGTAATACTAAAATGGGGGGGGATATGACTACAAAATGGCTACCGATGTGTTTCCATTCAATTCTGTATGCATTTGTGAGGTCATTTTATTCCCCTGAGTAAGTTTTCAGGCCACATACAGCAATTACATTTTACTGAAAATAAATGTAAAGATTCTTACACATGCTAAGAACACATTGTTGGCATGAGAGTGCTGTGATTTGCTTACTTAGATGGAAAGAATGGTGCCACTCCCTCTTTCTTTCTTTCTTTCTTTCTTTCTTTCATTCTCACTCTTGTTTTTCACTGGAAACAACTGACGAGTTTGGTTGGGGTTAGCACGATTAGCATTAGCTTTCTTTCCAACCTGTCAGACTCTAGAAGGACTCGTTTACCTGAACAACCAGTTTGTCAGATGGATTCAAGCGCTCATTTATGCCACACTAATAGGTTTTGAGACACTAAAAAACTGAGCTGGCCCTGTTTTAGTTTGAAAATGTTTTAGTGTGGACGAAGGAAAACGGAGACGATGACACCTACGTTCGCGTCCTGATTGGGACTCATCAGTCATGATGTATCCTTCCCTGATTCATCACTCTCCTATCACATGACTCTTTCTTTCCAGAAGTAAAAGTGATGTTCAGCCTCAACTACCAGTGGTGAATACAGCATGAAAAAATGTTACCGGCCTTGTTGTCTTTGTTAGCAGTTGTTGTGCAGTTAAATTCTGCATTTTATAATGCTACAACTGAACCGATGTGCAGGAGGCAAGATATTATTCAAGCAATCTGCAACCAACTGCAGAGTAGACAATCTGCTTACTGTTTTTACCAGCATGCGCATGCCCAGTTTATGTGAATGGTCATGTGCTATGCGTTTTCAGTCGTGTTAGTATGGACGGAGATTATTTCTGATACAGAGTAAAAACACTCATCTAGAAGGAGAACATATTATTGTGGACATAGCTTTATAAAGCTGCAAGTCTGTCTATCTATATACAAGTCGTTACTAGCTGTTTTGTTTTTCTTTTTTTTCTTCCTGATTCCAACATATGAAGCTCGATTAGGTTTTCTTACAGTTTCACTGCTCGTGATATATTAATGCAGATAAAACATAATTCATGCACGAAAACGCACTTATTGTAGCTTTAGCATTCTATTTCAAGACGGTTTATTAATACTGTGCTGTGTCACTGAAGAACAATGTGATTATTCTTGTCTCAGAAGGGCACGTCGTCCTAGAAACTGTATCCTGCGCGCCAGCTTGAAACATGCCCTCGATTTATCACATCCAAAAGCTCCTAAAAGCCAACCTGAATTGATTTTTCCCAATTATTTCCAACATCACAGGTTTAAACGTGAGGAAAAGGAATCCTATTTAGTGGATGCAGAAATTCTGTTTCTAAGTGACGGGAGCACCTGTGGTGCATGTGTGTGTGTGCATGCTGATGAGAATAGTCTGCAAGGTTAAGGAAATAAATAAGCTGCTGGATGACTAACAAAAAGTCCTTTTGCTTGCAGAATAGTTTCATTTTAAGCTTTCCCAGAGGTACAGCTGTAATATGATCCAAGGGCCTGGGTGAGAGAGACAGAGAGAGAGAAAGAGAGAGTCTGAGACTGAGGAAAGCTGGTCTAGGATGCAAAAATCAAGCTCATATTTTTGCTGAGAATGCATCTTGTGTTTGTTTGTTTGTTTGTTTGTTTGGGTGTTTTTTTTTTATCATCTGTGTTTCCAGTCCTGCAGATAGAAAGATAAGATTGCAGTAAAATGTGTCCACTTTTGGGATATATACTCATCAGATCATTACCAGGTTTAATCAGAGTCTGGAACAACATGCACCCACCACCTAGCTATATAAACTTGCATTTAAAGGAGACCTGCCAGAAATCTAGTTTTTTTCTTCTTGTTTTTTTTTAAATAACATATGTCGATGTGACTTGGGGACGTACTTGGACTTTCAAAGTGGGCTGTTAACTTTCTAATCTGTAAAGGCCTTTAAAGAACAACAGACCATTTAGAAAAGCCTTTCGTTAGGACGTAGCACCGAAAAGGAACCCACTTCATTAGCATATGACCGCCCATAGCAATCTGAATCAAGAAGATGGGGTGGAGTTATCTATACATCATTATTCAGTAAAACAACAAGCAGACATGCTGGGGAGAAAGTCAGCGACCCATGCTGAACAATATGACCCGAGGGACTCTCTCTAGAGGCCCGGATTCTAAGCTAAAACTACAGGGATCTGTGCCTTAATTTTTACAGAAACATGGCTAACTGAGGATATCTGGAACTCAGTTATTCATCTACAAACTCATTCCATACATAGTAGCAAACGGACATCTGAATCTAGCAGCGTTTGCAAAACTTGTATTTACAAATCTGATATTGAAAGACGGAGCTGTGCGAGTCGATCGCCAGTCCGCAAACAGTAAGTAAAACGTTCAAAATTTAAAATAATTCAAATAAATCAAATATTAAAGGCTGTATTGTATATTTTAATAGATTTCCTCTTGCTTTAGTTAGCTTGCATGACCAAAGCCCTCGGGTAACCGGCTAGCGTTAACATTTTTTCAACAAACGTGTAGTTTGACAAACGTGGTCTGCTAAGCTACATAATCTGGATTGTATATATTATTAAATGGATAAGCAGCTCCCTCACTTCAGGCAGTCAGCTGATGCTTGTTCAGTTTAGCTTGGCCAGGTAGCTTACCCAGTGCTAGTGATGTGAGTCACACAAGCTATATTATTATATGTATATAGTTTGGGAAATTACATTTTTAAAGTGAAAATCATGATTATTTTCATTATCAAAGTAATATCTATTGCGGTACACAGCTCATGTTATATGTAAGATCTGCAGTGACTAGGACAGGCATGTCACTAAAACATGGCATTTAAGAGTCAGGTTAAAATGACCTTTCTGTTATGGGCCTCTGCAGTCTTGGTTATGGAACTACTACGGTGTATGGTTATGGTTATGGTGTCCGCTACTTCATTTTCTGTTTCCAGCTCGTTCATTCATTATAAAAAGCTTACATCCTTGTTTAGAAGCCATTGTTTACCTCTCTGAGCTAAGCTGCAGTTTCTTGTGTGTTCAGAGAGGGTGTGGTTAACAGAAATTCCCTGTCATCATGTTGGTGAATCAGAGCAAGGTATTTATCATTTTAAAGGCACATTCCCAAACTCATCCTGTTTTATACGAAAGGACTTTTATACCATTCTAAAACGGCATGAGAAAAGGGAACCATGGAATTTTTTTTTGTTTTAAAAAAAAAAAAAAAAAAACCTTGTATACTTTACAAAAGCATCTCAATGAAAATGATAAAATACCTGAAAAGTGTGTAGCAGGTATGCTTTAATAAACTACACAGGAATAGCAATACAAACCAAAAAAATCCAACAACGCACATAAAATAAGACAGTAAACCCAAAACTTTCATAAGCAAAAGTGTAGTTTGAATCTTATTAAGATATAGAAAGGCAACAAGAGTAGCTAACAGGTTAATAAATAAACAGGCCGCTGTAGAATTCACTGAGCTTTAGGTGTAGCTGAAATTATAATAAAATAAAATAGAACACACACACACACACAGTGTAGCTCACTGTTTCACTCAGTCACACTGTGCGGTGTTTAATAGTGCTGTGTGATACAGAGCTGCTCTGAGGAAATCATCCGTCTGCTGTAATCTCCAGCCTTCCAGATCCTGTTTTATTCCCTGATTTAGCCCTCATCTACAAACCAGAATTACACCAAGTCATTCACCCTAAATCACTCATTCATACATACACTTACTCACTCACCCTAAATCACTCACTCACTCCCTCTCTCTCAGTTTCACCCTAGGGCTATGAAGGCATATAGTCTGCTGGGTAAAGTGAGACAAACTGTATTTCATTTCACACTGTATCCCCTGAGCATCAACTGAGTGTCTGTCGGCAGCAGTGTTTTGTCGGCAACAATACGGCCATCCATCCATCTGTGTATCTTTCTGCAGTCTCTGACTGTGATCTGCAACCCACACACCTGTAACTGACGGCTGCTGGCAGAAAGTTGGAAATCTGTTTTGTGGTCTGGGAAGGCTGACTGGGTACCTAACCCTAGTTCGGTATTTCCCCTGAGACTGTAGATCTCCTCTGGTGTGACACATTGCTTTGATTCTTCTGATTTAGTCGCATTGATTAACTGATACACTTGTATTACAATACGACTGTGTCTGCGGGAACACAGGTGATCGATCAGAGTGATTTTAAAGATATTTGGCTGTGTTTATTGAGGACATCATTTTGTAAGCGGAGGTGTGTGTTTATCTGTGTGTGTGTGCGCATGTGTGTGTATGAGTGTTTGAGTCTTATAATTAATTTGATAGCAGAGAAGCATGTCTGCAATTCTGTTTATCTCAGAGGACATTTCATATTCCTTCTGTTTTGTGTGTGTGTGTGTGTTTGTGTGTAACCTGCTCTCCCTGGAGCCAATCCTATTTGTCTGCTCACTTTCAGTTCCAATCTGAACGCTGAGTAGCATCTCTCCTGTGACAGCTCTGCCTAATCTGTCAGCCGCACAACCCCGGTGTAAACACGTGTAGCAGGGAAGAAGCTGAATGAACAATGAATACAAAAACAACACACACACTTCAGTCATTTATAGGCTTTTCATACGATATAACAATAGTATATCAAGACTTTGCAATAACGCAGATGATTTGCATGTGTGTGCAGATGTAAAGGAGCTTCACATTACGGCCTGTCGGCTGAGAGAAAGCGCCGCTCGCAGGAAGGAGAGTGTACCGACAGCACATCAGAACTTGCTCTGGCAACCCTGCCTGGCGATGGCCCCGCCTCCAGCGCCATGGCCCTCCTATCGGACGACCCTGGCCTGGTCAATCCTGCCTACGAGCCTGGCATGGAGGACAACAGCCAATCAGGGAGCACCACCAGCCTGACAGCACGCAGCAACTCCAAGAAGTGTGAGTGTGAGTGAGCACACAAATTGTGTGTGTCTGTCTTAATGACTGTCTGAGTAGTCTTTGCAGTGGCAAAGTGGTACCTTTTAAGCAACACATGCAAACTCGTAACTCATAATTCCTGACCTCTGATAAACAAAATGCCTCCTTAATATAGAATTCCTATTTAGGAACACAGGACGGTCTACTCAACTCCGATTTCAGCGATTGATGGCAAAACAACACGTCCAGTTACAGCATCAACAGTAAACAAAGTAGAACTCATTACATTTATATGAGTTACACTGCATATTCAAGTATTTACTTTAAGTATTTATTTAAGGGGGGATATATACACCACTCATCACAGTTAGCTTGTAGGTTATTGCTTAACAAGATAAATATGGAGCTGTCCATGGCTTCTTTCCCACTTTGTAGCTCAAATGCAGAGAAGTTGAAAATGACATCATTCCGAGTTCAGACTTTCCACTTCTCATGTAAGTCAAATGTTACAGAAAGTCTGAATTCACATTTTTCTACTTGTAGTCATTCATTGGTCAGAAGTACAGTGATGGAAAAAATGTAACAGTGCGCATTGAAATTGCAGAAACCACCACAGCATTGAAACAGATTTGTCTTTGGTCTTTTCAGATTTGTCTTTTGGCTCAGTTTGTGCCTCTTAGCTCAGTGTAGCGGCTCACATCTACAAAAGAATGTTGCTCGCCGCCCAAAATACACAACATATTTGGTTCGCTTCCTGCACTCAGTCGATGCAGGGTCGAATCACTTTCTCACTGCAATTCCACTGCGCAAGAGTGTACTTGGAAGTGAACCAAGACTCACTCAGATGGTATCAGACTGGTTGTTTTGGTCCACAACTGAGTGATGGTCATTGTGTTCCCGCCCACACAAAGGAACAGCATCATGGGGGAAAATGCACTAGGGTTCCTTTCAAATGCTCTACACACTGCGTAGTTTCAAAAGTGTTGAGTTCCACGTCTATTAAAAGTGTTGAGTATTGTCCAACTTCTATTTGTGGACATGTTGCTACAATGTTTGTAAGTGCAAAATACCATGTAACGCCTTATTATTAATTGGTATTGCTATCAATGGCTAACCTGGCTAGAACTTGTGTTGCCAATTGCCGGTATTGATTTTCTGATTTCTTGTCCTGGAACATGGTCAACATTGGTGTAATGTCATTCCCAGCTCCGACCTCCGACTTCTGAGGTAAATGGAACGCAGTAAGAGATGCTACGTTTCCAACGCGCTGCTGGTCAGTGATGGGCAATGGTGCTGTGGCAGCACTTTAGTTGAAGAGAGGCAAAAGCGTATGGCAGTGCAGTAGAATGTGCTGTCAGCCTCAGGCTTTATTCTTTTAAGAGCAGTGCTGCTGTCTGAGCTACGTACATCAGTGTGTGCGTGTTGGGATGTAGAGCAGGAATAGGTACATAAAACCAGCCTTCATTTCTGCGGAACACTCCACACTAGCCTAAAGGTATGACAGCACTGTTTGTACCGAATCCATTCAGTCTAAAAGTGACACAACAGCAGAATAAAGCTTTTTTTTAAAAAAAAAAACAACAGTAACACCAGGAGGTCATGCATGATGATGTGAATCACATATTCCCTGACTTGTGATTGGTTAATTCCGGGCTCCGAGCAGCTCACTGGTCGCTGTAGAAGAGATCTGGACAAGTCCAGACATGTTCTTGCTCAGACTCTGATTCTCATCCTTGTTCTCTCCTTCTACAGTCCGTAACTTCGACCGCTCGTCTGTGAGGAGTCGCTCATTCCGGCGTCTGAACAGGGCGTTCAGCGTGCTCAGGAGAACCAAGAGTGGCACAACGGTGGTCCACGAAAACACAGAGGAAAGAGACAACCTCAGAAATGCCAACGTGCCACAAGAGGGTGAGTGCGAGAGAGTGTACGTGTGTCTGAGAGTGTGTCAGTGGGTGACAGCCTGGGTCGAGGGCCCTGAGCACAGCTACAGCATATGTTCCTTTAATAATGCAGATGGGTCTGACAGAAGGCTGATCAGAAACAGGGACAGAGACTGAGAGAGGCAACATGCAGGCAGGAAAGGAAAGGGACGGAGGAGAAAGAAGAGAAGAAACCAGAATACAAAGGTAGAGGATGACTAAGTGTGTGTGTGGATCATCTTCAGATTGATTAAATAGAGGAAATGAAATTGATAGATGTTGGCAAAGAAGCAAAGAATGACCTGATGAAGTAGGACTGCTTGTGTCTGGAGAGGCTTAGGTATTTGTTTTCTTTTTCGTTACCAAATTTCCCAACAAGAATAGGAATATCTGTCAGATTCAACCTTCTGGGTGCATTTCTTTTGTTCCCATGGAGAGAACTGCTTGCATTTATAACTAATGGATAAAAGCTGAATAAAAGAAAGACCTTTCGGTTACCGCGGTTAAGCTTAGGGTAAGATTTAGATGTAGGCTAGCTGCATTAATAATTATGGTAGGTCCTTACAAGGATAGTGAGACAAACAAGTATGTGTGTGTGTGTGTGTGTGTGTGTGTGTGTGTGTGTGTACTCGCACGTGCTGCATATTGACGGCTGGAAAACATTTAATCAACAGAGTGAGGACATTTTGGCTGGTCAGTGTTCAGGTTAGGATTAGGTTTAGGTTTGAGATAGGGTAAGGGGCTAGAGAATGTCAATGAGTGTCCTCATGAAGAGAGAAGTACATGTGTGTGTGTGTGTGTGTGTGTGCGTGTGCGTGTGTGTGTGTGACGTAAAGCCCCAGGTGGTGGCTGAAGTAATGAGTTTTGCCTTCTCCCTCCCTGGTGTTGAAGGGAAAATTGACTATAAAAGAAATGAATGCAGGGGGAAGACAACAAGCGGGAGGAAAGAAGAGGAAAGAAGACAGGGGTTGGCATTTACTTAAGAAAAATACACAAAAAGCAAAATATAAGAAAAGAAATTAATATAAAATGTTTCAACATTTGGTTCTGAATGTCTGCTGCTGATATTCTGCACCTTGTCATGCTGTAGTTTTGCACTTTAACACTGCTCTAGCTATCTATCTACAGTGGTTCTTAAAAGTTTGTGAACCCTTTATGAGACAAAACTATTTTACTCAGTCATTTATAAGTAATGGCTCACAGATATGTAATATTGGATCATTTTCCTCAATAAATAAAAGATCGGGTATAATAGTTTTGTCTCGTTTGTTTAATTGGGTTTCTCTTTATGTACTTTTAGAACTTGTGTGAAAACCTGATGATGTTTAGGACAGATTTATGCAGACTCTAAACTCTAAAGGGTTCACAAACTTTATGTAATTTTGTGGGGGCTTTTTTTTGGCTTGATCTCGTATCATGAATTGGAATGAGATGTGAAAGGGCAGACAAAATTATCCTCAAATAAACATATATATATATTCATCCCGTGGGCTGGAATGCTGTAGCTTTGAAATTGCAAGTAATGAACTAGTGAGTTTAGTCAACCTGCCGTACAGAGATGTGATTGAATTCTCGGTTTCAATTAAAAGCCTGGGTGACAAACGAGAATTGGCTTCGTTTCCTCATTAAAATTAAACAGGATGCTTGGCTGTGTAGGCGATCGAGTTCAGTTTCACTGGGCATCTGTTCCAAACTCGTTCCATCTAGAATCGCTCATTTCACTGTTTAGCCGCCCACCCTCACCTCTATCCAGCACATCTGCATGGCAAAACATTGTGTTTTCAAGCCACCGGTTCTCAGTGCGCTCATAAAGTTATGATCCAGTTTGACTACACTGCAAAATGACAAGAAGTTACAATATCTTGAATATAGTCAAAATGATTTACAAGTCACCAAATCAGAGGTTATTAAACCTATTTCTAGACTCGAACCAACTTATTCCAAGATGTCTAAAATGATCTGTCCATGCAGTAAGATAATTTCACTAGTATTAAGTCATTTTCTCCTCAAATTCAGTTTTCAGGTTTTTTGCAGTATGGTCACTTGAAACTAAACCTCAATAACTCAAACAAGTAGAACTATACATCTGGACCTAATGTTGGCCCTAACTGGTGGAAATTTCACGAAAAGAAAGCTCTAATGCTTTAATAAATAGACAAAGTGTCATATTGTAAATAATACTCATGAAATATAACAGTATTTATTTTACGATTAAAGAGATCTCTTGCTACAAAACGTTTCGAGAAAATCATGGTATAAACAATTTTCCATTAATTCCTCACAGCTTATCAAATTAAAATATCTTGAATATGGTCAAATCTATCTAGCATTTCTTGTTATAAGATTATAATAAACCAAATATAGGTATCCTATTACTTTATTTTGTTTTCTAACTGGCAAAATTATCTGCCAAGACTGTTTCAACCTTGAAAGTATTTGATTTCTTGTAATTGGATATTAGGATATACTAAAAAAAATCTGACTTTATTCAAGATATCGTAACTAGCCAAGATATCATTTTTGTAATAAAGAGAAGAACATAATAAAGAGCATGCTTTGATTTTTCTTCTTTTTATTTTCATATCAGAGTATCATGGGGTTGGGTACAATCAAAACTCAGCCAACAGTTACACCCCGATTCACTGCGGACAGACAGCAACTGTGCGTTTACGCTGATTCTCTCTATTGGTTTAATGAGGATCATTAAAGACTGCACATTGTAAGAGGAAGTGATTCATTTGGATAGATTTTTGTTTTATTATTACTCTTCACTCAAGTCAAAATTGACATGTGCCACAATACAACAGCAAGAAGATTTGGATGCGTTTTGATTCCTCTGCAATCACACGTCACAGAGTCAGTTGGTATGGAAGCATATATGTTAAAACAATAAAAATGCTATTAAAAATGCTTTAATGGTGAACAAGCCTTTGGTCTTTAGCCTTTCTGCACTTATTCCTGCTACTATAAACCTCAAACATGTTATCTTTCTATCCTCCTTGCAGTTTTTGCTCTGCCTCAGCTACATCATCTCATTCCGGATGGTGAGATCACTACGGTTAAGATCACGCGCTCTGACGCCTGTGAGCCTTTGGCCATCAGCATCGTGGGGGGAAATGAGACCCCTCTTGTGCGCATCCTTATCCAGGACATCTACAGAGAAGGAGTGATTGCCCGCGATGGAAGACTGCTGCCAGGAGACATGATCCTCAAGGTGAGTGTGTGGAGCGAGAGAGAGAGAGAGAGAGAGAAAGTGTGTGTGTGTGTGTGTGTGTGTAAGAGCTGAGGAGGTGGGTAGGAGGTCTAAAATTACATCATTGTACAGTAGGTGTGAATGCTAGGTTGGCATGTGTACATGTTTGTGGCATCATGTGCTTCGCCATCTGTTTGGCAAAGGGATTGTCAATATGGCCTGAGAGAAAAAGCTCTCAGTTTGTTTACACCTTTTCCTCCGTTGACTTGAGCATTCCTCAGTGGTGTTATTCAATATGTTCCCACAATAACTGTCTACTTCTTTCAATCTGTATCTCCCATTTCCATTGCATCCCTCTGTCTCTGATGTTCCGTCTCTATAATCTTCCCCCAACAGGTGAACGGTATCGACATCACCAATGTCCCGCACTGCTACGCCGTGGCAGCTCTGAAGCGTCCCTGCATGCTGCTCAGGCTGACCGTGCTGCGTGAACAGCGCCATCGTTACCGCGCACATCACCACCACCACCACCATCACGTGCCGCAGCCGGGCGAGCTGCTGTACCCAGGCCCCGGCGGCAGCGTGAGGGACGACAGTCTGCACGTGGTGCTGCTGAAAGGTGCGCCCGACGAGCAGCTGGGTATCAAGCTTGTGCGCCGGCCCGACGAGCACGGCGTCTTCGTCTTCCACCTTCTAGAAGGAGGGCTGGCGGCACTGGACGGCCGTCTGCGTATCAACGACCGTGTGCTGGCTATCAATGGGCACGATTTGCGTTACAGTGCTCCTGAGCATGCTGCGCTGCTCATACAGGTGAGCATGGCCTACATCAGATATATACGCCATAAAGAGGAAATCTAATCCTATTCTTATCTTTGCTTTGTTGCAAAGACTATTTCTATCTTTATGGTTCGATGGGCAGAATTCCATAATTGTTGTTTTTTTTTCCCCATGGGACTTGTTTCTTTCACCGAGTGCCAGATAATGTGGGTATGATTGCAGTTCCTCCAGGGAAAAGTGAGTGTGTGTGTGTCGGAAATCATTACACAGTCCATGACGCATGTAAGGTTTAGGGTTTGTGTGTGTTTTGTGTGTGTCTGGTGTGCTGAGGGTTGGCTGCTCACAGAGAATATTTTCCGAAATGACTCGCTTTCATTAAGAGTCAGAAATGAACAATTAAAATTCTCTCCATTGACTTTAGGGATTTCAAATATTTATGCTTAACAGAAATGTACAGCTAGACTTTAGAATTAATAGAGGTGGATTGCAATTAAAAAAGGGTAAAATGAGAACAATGAGCTATATGTTTGTGAGCTTATTAAGCTTTCTATGGCTCTCTAAAAGAGTGTTCGCATTCTGATCCACATCCATGACTTAGAGTATCTATAAGCATCTCTATACATCTCCATAAACACATTTTGTGTTATGTGCCCACAGTCTAGCACTCGCATGACTAAAACACTGAAGGATTAAAGCTCCTAGGGTGTGTTTTTTTTTTTATGTAAACAAGCCAAGTCTTTTAAATGGTCTTTCATGAGAACCAATATTGAGAATTTATACATAACTGCTTGAAAGGTTAAATGAAGACTGATGAAGTCTGCAATTTTAAATCCAATGTTAAACCAAAGACTAACATTGACAGAATCTTCTTCATCTGATAAGTTTTCATATACTAAGTCAGAAATTTTGTAATAATTATATATATAAATAAAATCACCACCCAGAAGAGCATGGGTTACCCTTTGAGTCTAGCTCCTCTCTCAGTTTCTTCCAAATGCCATCTCAGCAAGCCAGAGGCACCTTAACCACTTGTGCCTCGAGCTTGCTCAGCTTGGACCAGCGGCAGGCCAGCATTAGGTCATATTTCAGCCTTTTACTCCAACCCTGTTTTGCCGCTTAATAGAAGACGACTACATGCCACTGAGCAAAGTGCTGACACAACGCATAGTTTTTGTGCCATGATTCTTTCCTCAACATGCCCCGTTTTCTATGGAGGCTTTCAAACCCACTGCTGACCGTAAATACTGGTACTGTGGTCTAGAATTGAAGAGAACATTGTTTGTTGTAGGCAAGTGTGGAGCGAGTACACTTCATCGTGTCAAGGCAGACTCAAGTGCCTGCCCCTGATATACTACAGGAGGCGCCGTGGAACATGGAGGGACCTCCACCCTACTCTGCTGTAGATGTTGAGCAATCACTGGTGGTGAGAGACCCTGCACACACACATACACACATACACACACACACACACACACACACACACACACACACACACAGAGGATGTTGTCTTGCCTGCTACTCATCTTCACACACACACACCTTCAGGATTGGTGTTTCTGTAAGCTAGCTACAGCACAGCGGCTTTTCTGCTCTAATTGGGACGTTCCATCTGTCGTTATCTGAGGAAACACGTCTTCCCTTGTCCTAATAAAACCCATTCACAGCTTTCCACTTGCTCTTTGTTATTCGGTCACTCACACGTTCCCCGGATTCCTCTCACCTCTCTTTAACGCTTCCAATTCTCTCCGTTAGTCTGACAGTTGTCCTTCTTTTTCACTCGCAACAGCTTCAGCCACAGACAAAACCAACGCGAGAGCAGATCTGAATCACTTGATCCATGCTTTCAGACTAAACATAGGTGACTTTTTTATTAAATGTCTTTATTAAGTTAGCACTTAGCTGCTGGGTTTGTTTCTTTTGGCTGTGCTCCAAGGCTGTGCTTTGGCAGCGGTCACTGATACCACGGGCTCCAGGAGAAATATCTAGCTCATTCATAACGAGATTAAACACACTCACTCACTCTTTCTCTCTCACTCACACATCTTGGTGTGATGGTGTTATATATAAATCTGAGAAGTGTATACTTAGCAAATGAGTCATATATAAGTCATACAGTATATCTTTGTCACTCATGTACATTTGTGCCGCCACACACACACACACACACACTGACTATGTGGTATCCTCTTTGCTAGGATTCGTGCCAAAAGCCAGGGAGTTATGAGAAGACGGTGACTCTGGCTAAAGAGTCTAATGAGTCACTGGGCATGACTGTAGCAGGAGGAATGAACAGCCGCGGCTGGGACCTGCCTGTCTACGTCACCAACGTTGACCCCAATGGCGTAGTGGCCCGTGAAGGATCCATCTGCAAAGGTGTGTGTTTTTATAGGTGTATTTACAATTTAACTGCTAATGTAAACACTCTGCACATCATAAAATCACAGCGAATTGTGTTAAATATGTTTACATTGAAATATATGCGATGTGATGCTATGTGTTTAATGATTCTGGTGCTAATTTGTTAGTTGGTGCTGTATTTTTATTTATTATTTCTGTGAGAACTTAGAAGCCAGGTTTCCCTCCAAAAAAGAAATAAAAAAAAGAGCAAGAGCTTCTTTTCTTAGTCACCATTTTCCAGCAGCATTCAATGTCATGTTAATGAGAAATCCAATGTATAAGTAGAGGACCCAACAAACATGGGACCCAATGATGCTAATGTTGGTATTAGCATGAAATTTGATACTTTAGAAGTCAACTCAGAATTTCGTTACCAAATAAATCCTCGATGACTTTAAAGATCGCTTTTATCTTGCACCATAACGTCAGTTAATTTTGATTTGCATAGCATTTGTAACAGTAGTAATTGTCACTAATGGGTCCCTAATGAGCAAGCCAGAGGTGATAGTGGTGAGGACAAGTTTCTTGAGACAACATGAAGAAACTTTTAAAGGAAACGGACTCAAAAGGGAACCTCTTCTGGGTGACGGCGAATAGTGAGATTATAGTGAGTCAAGTGTAAACTGTCAAGTGTCAAGAGTTATGTGTAAAGTGTCCAAGTATGAAGAGTAGAGTGTCCAAGTGTCAATAGCAAAAAGCAGAGGATATGACACAGATGGGATCTGTGTGCTGTTTAGGAGTCTGATAGCCTGCAGGTAACAACTGTCCTTTAGTCGGCTTATACTCTTGAACCTGGATACCGTGACCGGATACTCCGAAAATATTTGTTGGATGGCAATCCAGGGAATTCATGGACTGCCCTTAGTAATTATGCCCTTTCATGCACAAATTATTATTACACTGCACAACAAGGTTCTGAACACTGTTGGGTTCTTATAGATTTTTGGGTGCTGATCACGAATATCACATCAAAAGTTATCCATCACGTACCGTTTCAGAGAAATCTTCAGTTTTGTCATGATTTTTTCTTATATTTGTATCCAAACATTTTCGCTC
>JAQQZR010000020.1:1489064-1508425 GCA_030068235.1 Notoglanidium macrostoma
TCTCCTATCAATACTTTATTAATCCCACCTCTCCTATCAATACTTTATTAATCCCACCTCTCCTATCAATACCTTATAAATCCCACCTCTCCTATCAATATTACTAATCACATCTGTCCTCTCAATATTTACTGTTTTACCCTTACTGTTAACATATATTCTATGCACATACAACATTTTATCCTACTAATCCCACCTCTCCTATTAATATATACTGTTTAATCCTACTAATCACACCTCTCCTATCAATATATAACATTTTGTCCTTCTAATCACACCTCTCTAATCACTATAAACCATTTTATCTTCCTGCTTGCACCTCTGCCTTCAATATATGTACTATTTTGTCCTACTGATCACATCTCACTTTCAGTTACCACTTTATCCTGGTCAGGGCCATGGTGGATCCAGAGCCTGTCCCAGAATCACTGGGTGTGAGATGTGTATACACCATGGATAGGGCATCAATCCATTCTAGTGCATGAGGGTACCATGCACACACACATTCACATCTATAGCAAGTTATCTTACCTACTAGCATGTTTTGAGAGGAAAAAACCCAGCACAGACACGAGGAGATCATGCAAAGCTACCCACAGACAATCACAAAAGTTCAGAATCAAACCCAGGACCCTGGTGCTGTGAGGTGGCACCAGTTTAGTATTAGTGTTGTAAATAAACTATTTCATAATTATATTATAAAATGAACTGGTATTCCCAAAATGTTCTAGAGAATTCAAAACCCTGCAAACACAACTCAAAACAAAACAAACTTAATCACAATGCAGACACATAAGAAACACTAATGACTTTTAGAATTAAAGTGGATTCATTAATTTAGATAAATCCTTAAGTAGTAAAGTTGTTTGGTGTTGGATGTTTATGACCGATTCAGGATTTATGCTATGCTATTCCTGCACTCTCAGTGCGCAGAACACTCACTGTGGCCCTTTTTAAGGTTTTGATTGTATTCAATGCACTGTTTCTCACTTAGCTATTTGAAGAAGAAGAAGAAGAAGAAGAAGAAGAAGCCTTTGTTTTTTAATATACATTTTATCACTATTGAACTGTTTTTTCCTCTATCCCAGATTGCTAGGAAGCTGGAGTCAATTGTGAAATGGCACTCCTAGAGCAGAGAGGGTTAAGGGCTTTGCTCAAGGGCCCGACAGTGGCAGCTTGGCGGTGCTGGGGCTTGAACCCCCTGACCTTCTGATCAGTAACCCAAAGTCACCACTGCCCATTTGGCCTCCTATCCATTTGGCGTTAAACTTTAGTGTACTCTGTTAGTGACCCAAAATATATAAACAATTGCAAAAAGAGTGAAAAATGTATGCAAGAATTTTGAAGATTGTGTTCACTAAATGCATTTTGTGTCAAAATAAAAAAAATAAACACATTATTTAGCATGCTAACAGTGTAAATTGACTGTTGGTAATTGCTAAGAATTTACATTTTCCATAAACAATACTTTGTTATGATAAACTTTATGCATACATCACGCATAACATTTACTAAAAAATATCTTTCACTGAGTAAGTATTTAAAAGATCCAATTTCATTTCAGTTAAGTTCATGTAAATGATATTGCAGTAACTGGAGCACTACACACTTCTAGAACTGAAAATATGTCACTGAAGAAGCATTTGATTTAAATAATTGATTTACTACATAAATATCCTGGGTAATTTATTCTTAAACTATATAAACTTGGCCTAATTTAATACAATATGCTTTTTTTTTGTTCCAACTGTGAGTAAGAGTAAAGATCATGAAAAAGAAAACAGAAATACATATTAAATCAAAAAAGAGGTTTTTCAAGGCATTGCAAATAATCATTGTCCTGATGGCTTTCTGATTTGTTAGTGGTTTTAGCGTTTCATTCATTGGACAGCCTTTAAACTCCCCGGCTAAGCAAACGAAGCGGTGTGACGTATAACTCGTGCGACAGCGTGGCGCCACGTCACCTTTACGAGACTCACATGGTTTGTTTTGGTACGAAGTCTGCGTGGAAGCTTCACTGACAGCGATATTTATATACATTTTGTTTTTGTTTATTTTTTTTATACTGTTTTGTTCTTTTTAGGATCGCTGGAACAATGTTGTCCGCAGATGTTTTCACGTCTTTTCCCGGAAAGGTGTGGGAGAAGGTGCTGTCAAAGGTAAACAAAGCGGTTGTGTTCATGGACGACGCGTGTGCCGAGAGCCTGCACTGGAGCGGAGGGGCTGCTCTTCTGTTCGAGGCTGGAGCCCGTAATGTCAAGCGCTTCTCCAGCTTCGAAGCTGGTGCTGAGAACGAGCCCAAAGCGGTGTTTGTAGTCAGCACACTGCTGAAGGGAAGAACGGCGGATATTATAAAGGACGTTGTTTCTCTTAGCCGCTTCAGGTAACTACTGTGCAGCGAGGAAGAGAGAACAAGGTTAGAATCAATAAGTCATAACCAGACAAATTACCAAGGCATACTACTTTGCAAAAATTAAAACACCTTAGGCTTTTTCCTGGTATTTTTGGTGAGGACTAATTGATTATAGAGATATAATTCTCTCTTCCTCGTCTTTGGATCCCTGTTTTTGATACTAGCATTTGTGTAGTAGCACTCCTTACCTAACCTATTGCTATTTGTTTTTGTATATAGGTACTGTGTAGTGTTCACAGCTGTACCGCACTCTCTGCACCTACTCGCTGAGGGAGTCTCCGCTGAGCTGGAGGGCAATGTGGCGTTTACACGTTTCGAGGAGAAGCTGTGCGTGTGGATGGGAAACGCTGAGTATACAGCCGAGGTCGTGCATGCTCCAGTGCACTTCGCCAGGGTGTCCTCTCAGCTCCTGATCACGCCCGCCTTCGCTGATCTGTTCCCGCTGTTAGACACAGATCTCACCTCCATCAACGACAAGCGGCCGGAGAAGCGGCGCTTCGCGAGTCTCACAGATTTGGACATGCACTCTGTCCCTAACGAGCTGCAGGTGAAAATCCGAGCTCTGGTCTCGGCTCTAAACACCCTCTTCAAAGTCTCAAACACACGAGAGGAAAGCTTCACCGTGGGCCCGATGAGTCGCCTGATCGCTGCCGAGCTGGCCAATCATCCACAGGCTAAAACCCGGAGGAAGTCCTCCGCGAATAAAGCTTCTGTGATCTTCCTTGACCGAACTCTTGATTTGACAGGTCGAGTACTACAGTGCACCAGCTATCTGTCCAAAATCTCAGTAATAACAAGCAATAACTACAGTCCCATTAAAAAAGTTTGTGAACACCTCACCACCTCATACTCATGTCCTTTCTGAACATCCCATTCCAGATTTAGTCCTCCTTTGCTGTTATAAACAGAACATTTTATGGAGCTATATGTCTTTCTGGACTTTGTACCAATAGAACGCATTGGGTGTGAGTGGACACCTAAATAATAGCTTTGATAATGTGGGTTGTGGTTTCCACCACTGTGACAAAATAAATAAAATAAAAATTCATGAACCCTTTGGCTATGCCTTACAGATTCCTTAGGGTCCCTAGACCCCACTTTGAGAGCTACTGTTCTATACAGGCGTGTGCTTCCGTCTTTATGGAAACAGTCTGGGAAGAACCACATGTGGGTGTGGTGATCAGGCGTCTACATGCTTTAGCCATATGTTAAGCGTATATTAAGATTATATGCAGCTACAAATCTCCTCTTCCTCTCTTTCTCATGTTTCTTTTTCTAATTATAAGCCATACATCTGCCATCTGTCAGTGATATTGGTGATATTGTTTTTTTACTAGTCGTGCCAGATAGTGTGATGGAGAAAGTGATGGACATAATGTGCATATAATCCCACAGTGCAAATCAAAATCCAAAGCATGCATCCGGTCGAACACCAAATATGACACGTGACGCAGAATAGGGTGATAGATTATGTGAGTGATGTGATGTTTATGTGACCGTATGATGCTACTTCTGTTGTTTATGTAAGTGTTGGCTGTGTTAGCCGCCTCACAGCTCTAAGGTCCACTGTTCAGTTCTAAGATTAGGTTTCTGTTTGTATGGAGTTTTGAATATTCTGCTCATGTCTGCATAGGTGTCCTATGGGTCCTCTAGTGTCTCTTGAAAACATGCTAAGAAGTGGCTTGGAGTTCAGTAAGGTGTGAATGTGTGTGTTCTAGATGCCCTCTGATGGACTTATGTCCCATCCAGGATGTATTCCCACATCACCCCCAGTGTTCCTGGGATAGGCTCCGAATCAACCTCGACCCTGACCAGGATAGAATGGTTACTGAAGATGTCAGCCATTTTGAAAGTGAGAGCTAATGGTAACTTCTTTTCTCTTACAGGAGCTGTGGGACATCATGGTGACAGCCTGGTGGAGAAGGTATTGTCCGTGTTGACTCCGTTGCCGGGTCACGTGACTGATGTACAAGTAGACATGCTGGAGCTGACACATCTTCCGCGCACACCCGAGGCCCAGGGGGTCCTGGCGCCTGGCTGCCTGGGACAGACTCGGTAAGGACAGCCACACTGACTCACAATGATATAAGACACTGACAACAAGTATAGGTTTGCTTTACAGTAAGAATTCACATCATTCTGGGTCTGTTCACATAAAAAAAAGATGCACAGTTGATATTTTGTCTGTAGATGAAGAAGTAACTTGGCTAATTTAGTTAACTGTACAAAACAGTGATCGTGCGGCTCCATTGCCTCTCATTCTATAGAAATGAAGTCAAATTTGGAGTCTGCGCAGTAGAGACTCGACTCGAAGTCCGGTACACATACTCGCTTGTAGCCCCGCCCTCTCTCGCCATGCTGAGGTCCAGCGTGTCGCTGAATGTCTTCCTTGTGGAAATCAATCTTACATTTATCCAGAGAGTTTAAATAGTTTCAGCTAGAGATGTTTCATTAATATACAGATCCGTCTCGAAAGGAAATTATCACATGATCATGAACAGGAAATTCGCTGAGGTTAATGTGACTAGCACGGAATGTGAGCTAATAACTCATTATTTGGGACACATGGGCTATTCCGAGCACACTGTAAACCTACTAGCCTACTTATAGAAACCATCCTAATGTTACTGCTAGTGTGTGTGTGTTCACTGACAGACAAATGGCTTTTGATAGCTGACTGGCTGGATGTAATAATATATCTATCAAGGTGGCTAGGTATCTAGCACGATTAAACTATCCGTTTCCTGTTAAACCTGTCAGATGTTTCAAACGTTTTTATTAGAAATGGCTAACAGTTTGTATTCGTGCATGTGTCCAGAAAAGTTCAATGCAGGTAATTCCGTGGTACTGGCTATAGCCGGTCTCTTCTGCCCAAGGCTGTCAATCACTTCATTCCCAAGTGTAGCCACGCCTTCTTAATTTATTGTAGAATAACATTTAAAAAATTTATTTCTGAGGGAAAATGAAAACAATGTGCAGGTTTCAGCACAAAAAAGTAACTGAATTAGACTCTGTAGATGGAAAGACGGGTTAGACGAGAAAAGTGATGTGGAAATTGAGCCGTTTTGTCACTGAAACACATGGGGATTGGCGGGTCTAGAAACTGTACTGCAGCCAGCCAGCAGGGGCGCTAGACCTGTGGTGGTTTCACTTTTTAAAGATGATGCACTGTCTGTGTTTTTACTGTTGATGATTCTACATGGCAGATTAAGCTTCAGACTCCCTTTTTAACTTCCATTTATGGAAACTTTCAGTTTTTAAGTCGATCAGCAGTCAGTTGAGAATGAATTCATACAGCGGCTGAAAAAGCATGTGACTGATTAAAGCATTTCTCTGTACTGTGGAAAGCACTGGATGTACTGTCTCAATTTTTCCTCACCTCTGTTGTGTTTAAGGTCAGCTTTCCAGGCATGAAAATGAACCTCAGCTCTAGACCAAAATAAGTTTTCTATTTTAACCTTATAATTTAGTCTCATGAAATTATTTCTAAAGAGTCATTTTCCCCTGTTTTTGGGGCAAATTATGGAGCTTTAAATAAGACTGTGCTATTGTATGTTCCGTTGCTATCCATGTGTGTTTATGTAGCAGCTTTGAAAAGGTTCGAATGTGAACTGAATTGTTGTTTTTCATCCAAATTCCGTCTCTGAAGAAAGGAAGTAATTGGGTTTGGAACATGGAGGGAGTATGGGAGTTTCCCTGTATGAGTTTTGCACTCGCATGTACAGATCCAAACCAGCCCTGTGTTGCGAGTACTGCTCCATTGTTACACCAGTCATCATAAATTCATCTATTTGTATTATGATGATACAAATAATAAGCAGTATTGTTTGGCTGATGTCACTTTCTGTGTGGCGGGATGTGGTAAGGACCAACCCCAGGTTTCTGTTTCCTTAAGTGATTCTGCTCTTTAAGATATTTAAGAATAACAGTTTTATAGAATAACAGTGTGAAAAGTTTTTTTTTTTTTGTTCCTCTTCAATGCAATGATCTCATTGCCCTGCGTTTGAACTCAGTCTTGCTTTGGCCACATTAACTAGATGCGTCATTGCAAAAACACTGTTTAAGTGAGTTCAGCTATTTTTTGTGGTTAATCCTTAAAATCTTGTGACAGGGCAGTAAAACAGGCTAGAGATCAGACGCTTTACACTCGGTGTTTGAACCTGCTCCCAGATAAACTCTAGTACCGTGTTTTAGTATTAGTGCATTGTAAGGGCTGACTAAAAGGTCCACTATGCAGGATTGTGATGGTATCTGTTAGCAGAAATGGAGTATATATTCTATATTATACTTATGGAATTCACAAGTATGATTTCATTAGTGTTTAATTAACTGTAACTGTGAATTGTTGTGTTTTCTTAAGGTTAGAATGAGCCCTTTATATCTGCACAGGGAGCGGGTCCACCTCTACAGAGCCGCCATGTTGCGCTGCTACAGTAACCCAGGACAGACAAACCTATAGAGAGAGCGTTCCATGTTTCATGTGGCAGCGTGAATCTGGAAGAAAGATGAAGAAGACAAGGAAGAAAGAAGAGGAATCGGTGTTAGCTGGTGTTGGCTAACAAGTTTGAGAACTCAAATTTTGAAAAATGGAGGATCATGCTTATTATTTAGCACGGAAAAACTAAGGGAGTGTGAAGTACGCTCTAATACACGCTTGGAAAGGGAGGGGCATTCAGGTGGTTGAATCCTACATAGTGGACTTTTAATGGACGATGCCATGGCTTTTAAGTTTAGTCTTAAATTAAGAGCATCACTGAGGAAAGCAATTTACAGTCTCCTGGATCTGCTGTCACACTCTAGGACTGGTGGATAAGTTTCTTACATTTCTTTGTGTCTTTTTCTTTCTTTTGTTTTTTTTTTTTGTTTGTTTGTTTTTTTAAATAAAACATGACCTTCTGTTATGAACAGAGGTTTAGTATTGTAAACAAAATGTACTACAGGTTCAGAATATCTTAAAAATAAATAGATACATAAATTGGATTGAATAAACTATGTCTCTGACCCAGGGGGAAATGAGCAGTTAGAACGCTGTAGCAGCACCAGAGGCATCATATTCACTAGAAATAGAGCTCCAAAGTCGGCTAAAGTGACCTATCTTCTACAACCTCTATCTCATGCACTGCAGACTGCAGTGGCGTGGGGCTGGTGTTGTTTGAAAACTACTGAAGAGCTCTTTTTAACTGTTACAATGTGGTCATACAATTTATAACACGTTAGTCTTTGTGATCTGGAGCTACTGGGAGCAGCACTTGCTTAACATATTTTATTTCAGTTTTGCAGATTTGGATCGCTGGTGTTCAAACAATGCAATTGCATTAGAAGTGTAGTTATGAGAATGGTGATTTACTTTGTTATAATACCACTGACAGTTGACTGTAGAATATTTAGTAGCGAAGAAATTTCACGACTGGACTTGGTGGCATCCTATCACGGTACCACGCTGGAATTCCCTGAGCTCCTGAGAGTGACTCATTCTTTCACAAATGCCTAGGTGCTTGAAGTTATACACCTGTGGCCATGGAAGTGATTGGAACATCTGAATTTAATTATTTTGATGGGTGAGTGAAAACTTTTGGCAATATAGTGTGTGTGTGTGTGTGTGTGTGTGTGTGTGTGTGTGTGTGTGTGTGTGTGTATATATATATATATATAAGTTGCAGAAGTGATAAATGTGGCAATCCCAGCTGACCGTAACAGAAGAAGGAGCATGTGAAGATTCAAAAGTATCAAGGCCTGAAGGAACAGATGTGGAAGGTGAAGTCCGAAGTGGTTCCATTAGTAATAGAAGCATTAGGGCTGTGACTCCCAAAATTGGAGAGTGGCTCCAACAGATTCCAGGTGAAACTGAGGTCCCTGTCCAGAAATTTGCAGTTCTAGGAACAGCTAATATACTTCACAGAACCCTCAAACTCCCAGGCAAGAGGACCCGAGGCAATTTCAAAGGCATCCCATTTGGTGTACTGTTGATGCTCTGAGGAGCCATGTTGGTATGATGTCATGCTATACCAGAGGTTGAGGAGGGCTTCCTGACTTTCTGAGCAGGAATTCTGAGTTGCAAGGTCGTTCTATTTCTTTTTTCCTACTCTGAGATCCGAAGTTTTAAGCTTTAAGCTTTTTTTCAAATGCACGGTTACTCATGGAGAATGCTGAGTTGCAGGACTGATAGACCTGACTAAATGTCCCACAGAGGCTTTAGGGTCATGACATCATAGGTGAAATTATTAACAGTCATCAAATTTGAAACAGTGCGAGCACACACACACACCCACAGAGACAAAACCCTGCATGTTGTATACCAACACCACATCCCTGCTAATGATCACAGTCATTACTGGATTACAGTAGCGCCACAGCATTAAGCAAAACCACACGCCCAGAACTCAGTGGCAGTAAACAGGAGCTGACTGTGGCCCAGATGGCACCGAGCTGGTGATGCAGAAGGACCAGCAACAGCATCAGAGCCTTTCTCTCTCTGATTCTGTAGACAAAATGAGCTTGGGCAGATGTACTAATGAATCCAATACCTGGAATACATGCAGTTCAAGGCAATATACAAAATTTGAATTTGGTATGATATGAAATACAACATCAATACAGCAAACTTCTGCCACACATACACACACTTGATATGAAGCCCCATGAAGGTTCAGTCACACTTCACAAGCAGTTCCTTCATTGGAACGCAACAGTGTGGGTCTCTGTGTGCCACCACTGTCCTGCAAGTGCCAGGTAACTCTTTGTACTTTGTACACTTAAAAAAATTTTTTTTTTTAAAGCCTTGTAGCCAATTCTAATTCAAGATAAAAAGGAAGTTACTTTTTCAGAGGCAGGAATGTGATTAAGTTTATTACACCTGACATCATGCAGTGCGTAATATGCAGATGTGTGGAATCAAAAGCCTTATATGCATCAGTCAGGTACTATACACTGTATTAAAGGCAGCCTGAGTGAAAGTTAGGTTATTATGGGATATGTGTGTCTGAGTCTCAGTACGTCCATATAGTGCGTTTGCATGGCAGCAAGGCTGTAGGTTGTCCTGGTGCCTGTTTCGGGATTACTACAAATTTGGGGGTTAGTACAAATCCATAAATTTATCAATTTTTTTTTATGTTGGTTTCTTGGTTTGGACTGTTTTGCAAGTTAGTGAACAAGCAACCAAACTTGATGTTTATACAAATTTGTGTGCCGTGTTTCCTCGTGCTGCCGGACTTGCCTTTGCATATTTTGCAAACAACCATTGTTTCCGCTGTTTCTGTTGTCTTTCTGTCGTCCAGCAGTTCTGAAGATGAATGTTTTAGGTCTTAGCTGCGATGGTACTTCTGATATAGCTGTAAAGTCAGTGTGTAAGAAAATGATGAAAAAAGTGCAAACAAAATGACTTCATATAAGGCAAAAGTGATGAATGTTTATCAGAACACTGCCATGCAGCTGTACAATCAGTACAGCAAAAGGCAACATCCAGGAATATGTTAAATCAGTGTCTTAAATGCTTGCGATTCCTGTACTGTAGGTCTTCACGGACTTTGAGACAAGGTCTGAGAGTGGACATAGTGTATGTACGTGCCTCGTGAGTGTGTGGGTGGTGTTTGTCTAGCTCCAGTACCCATCGTGTTCTCTGCACTCAGGCGGGTCTCGTCATCTGTTCCTCTCCTCCTCCCGTTGCCTCTCATGTGGTTTGAGTGGGGAAGCTTGCGCTCCCTCTGGGTGGCTCAGCTTTTCTCCTCCTCTTTAAGCTCAGTGGGAGGTGGAGCTCTTTAAGCTCACTAGAGGAGAACCAGGCCACTTCCAGCACAGCAAACGTACCTTTATGATTCTTTTGGTTTCTTCTCAGTACTCTAATTGGTAACTCTTTGACCCTCTAGGATCCTGACATCAATCAGTGTTTAATGTCATTCATGATCTGTTGGTCTTTTTTTTTTTTTTTAAATACACTTTTA
The DNA here is from genome assembly GCA_030068235.1 of Notoglanidium macrostoma. NCBI lineage: Eukaryota > Metazoa > Chordata > Actinopteri > Siluriformes > Auchenoglanididae > Notoglanidium > Notoglanidium macrostoma. The sequence goes on from JAQQZR010000020.1 coordinate 1,499,415, forward strand.
GATGTACATAAAAAGTCAGTGATAAGTGATGGAGCTGTGCAACCGTTATCAATAAATGTAAAAACACTTCATTAAAACGAAACTGGCTTGATTTGTTTGTCCTAGAATTTCATCCTTGCACCCGTCACACCTTGCCCTTATGGTGCAAACAGACTCTGAGATTTCAGCAATTGTGTAAGTTTATTGCAAGCCACACTGTGTGGCATGGATCTTAATAAACTTGGGTACGACGTCAAGTTTGACATATGTAGACTGCATGATGAAAACACCTAGCTTCGATGAAAACGTCATCAGCGTGCATCATTCATCTGTGCCACTATAGTGGTAAACAATGAAGAAAAGCAAAAACATTTGGCTTTGGAGCCAGTGTCTGGTTGATCAGAGCATCATTTTATTCTTCGTTCCTAGTGGTTGGTTGTAGCAGGTTGTAACAGCAGTCACATTGTGATATAGTCATCCTAAATTTCTGAAACTGCCAGTCTCCGGTTATCTTTGGTCACGAAACCATGACAACAGCTGCTTTTGAACTTCTCCCACAGTGCGATGTAGAAGCACCGTTTTGGAGCCACGACCCTATCACAAAATGACCATATCGTCACGTTTCACGTTGGTCATCTTGGATCAGCCCAAAATCTCACCGTGTATATCCGCCATTAGAGGGTGAAGCTAAGACTCAAGAAAGGGGCCTGAGGAAGAGTAGCTAAAAAAAATTTAGAACCTTTTTTATTAATAAGCTTAGTTTTTTTTTGTTTTTTTAATCACCGAATGTTTTCATGGATCCCAATGCCTTTAATTCCATTAATTTACAAATTTTATTAAATCAAGAATTTAACTTCATTCATTCAACTTCATCTTTATTCTGGTCTTTAAAAAAGGGTCAGGAGCAGGGTCAGGGTGTGTGGACAGAATGTTTGCAAGGATCCAAATTATAAAACCAAAGTTTTAATTTATTAGATTTATATTTATATCAGTTTATATTGCACTTTACAATATTTTAATTGATGTACATCGATTTTTTTTTTTTTTTTTTTTTTTAATTCCCCAGAAATTCCTTTGTTGACCCTTTAATATTATAATTATCAGGTTTTAATTAGCTACTGCTGCATTTAATGAACTGTTGTCGCTGCTGAAATGTCTATGCTGAAAAGTGTGGAGAATCAAAGCTCTAAATTTGCCCGTAAGAGTTGCCAGTGCACACGAGAAAATTGGTATTCATCACACGCGCGCACACAGACAGCTGTACACAACGACCATTGAGGAATCCCACATATTCTAAATTGACCTGCTTGTGCACACCCACCCTAATTTGCATAAAGATCCGCCCACAAATCACCCTATATGGTAAATAACGATTTTTTTTAAATCGGCCCGTGGCTCTTGTTGTTATGGACGACTTGGAGCATGCCAAAAGAAGTAGAGCAAAACTAAAATTATTTATTTGGCAAGTGGTTTGTCTAATAAATAAATGTGTGTATTCTATTATACCAATTACATTTATAAATTCACAATGATGCTGTCAATCATTTTTACTTTCAATATCTGGTTTAGCATTCTGATGTATTGTGGCATTATGAATAAAAGTGAGTGAGACGTCTTTATTTCATAGTTGGTTGGGAAATCACAGACATATCTCCAGGTTTATTTTGCTCCATGTCTGTGGCTAAAACATTTACCATATAGTTGAACTAAAACTCCACTGGACAGATGATCCACTTCCTCCCTCAGCAAACCTGAAGGAGCCAAATCTTCCAACAAGACATCTGCCCAGTCAATCTATAGACCAGGCCTTTTATACAATTTTAATTTACATTCTATCTGATGTGACTGACAGTAAGTAGGATGGAAGCTCCTCATAATCCCTTTATCCGCTATGGTCAGGAGTGTGTGGAAATGTTAGCCCATCCTCATGTAAAAACAAAGCACGCATAGAAACATACGCATGCACGGTTTATACACAAAGGTATGCGTATGCACGTTTGATGAACGGGACCCCTGGGCCGTACTAGCTTAGGTTTTCCTTCCTTCTCTTATTATTATTGTTACTGGTGGGCCTCACCCATATTCTGTTCTGCTGTGACATACGTTTAATTACTCCTTTTGTGTTATTCTAGGCATATATTGTGAAAAGTCTATATAATATTTATAAAAAGGTTTTATTTTTGGCTTCTAATAGCAGGTCTGGCTAATTCAGCTCTCCTGATTGTAGGCTATTTCCCTTTGTAATACCGGAGTGCTTTACAGTAGCTGTAGGTTTCAGGCGCTCGGCTGGCACGGTGTGTGTGTGTGTGTGTGTGTGTGTGTGTGTGTGTGTGTGTGTGTGTGTGTGTGTTTGTGGTGGTATGGGTGGTCATTGGGTTCAGCTTGCACTGGAAGACCTCACACACGTCAGACTGCTGAATGGAGAATTGTTCTTCCTGACCTGGTAGAGCGCTGGCATTTTTACTACCAGTGTGAGGGCAGCACTACTTATTTACTTTGTGCAGCAGAGGTTTTCTCTGTATTTTCATGTGTGGTTGTGTGAGACGTGTGTGTGTGTGTGTGTGTGTGTGTGTGTGTGTGTGTGTGTGTGTGTGTGTGTGTCTTGGTAATAGTAGCTGCTGTGGTTTGGTGTTTTAGTTGGTTTGTTTTGAAGTGATCCTTTCTCATGAGTTTTCATAAGGTTGTGGATTGTCTGATAAATAAAGACAGATGTGTGTAAATGTGTTTGGTGTGACATGTAGACCATGTTTGTGTGTGTAAGGGTAGCAACTGCTTCCCTAAACTTAACTGATTGTGCCACATCGAGCAGCAGCAGCTTAAGGCTTCTGATAATTGGCGATCAGTCTTTTTCATCGCTGTGGAGGAATTTTGGCCCACTTCTCCTTAAAGAATTGCCACATTCAGCCATAGAATCAGAATCGGCCTCATTGGAGGTCTTTCAGGTATGACCTACCCATTTAAGGTCCTGCCACCGCGTCTCAACGGGGTTCAAGTCAGAAATTTGGCAACGCCAAAACCATACTTTTGCTTCTTTTGACCCATTCAGAGGTGGACTTGCTCTCATTGTCTTGCTGCATAAATAAATTGCACTTGAGCTTCAGTTCACAGATTGATGACTGGACATTCTCCTTCAGGATTCATGGTTCTTTCAGTTATGGCAAGTCACTCAGGCCCTGAAGCAGCAAAGCATCCCCACATCATGATGCTACCACCACCATGTTTTACTGTTCGTATGATGTTATTGGAATTCTGTGTTAGCTTTACACCAGATGTAATGGGATGCATGCCTTCCAAAAAGTTTCCACTGTCCATCAGTCCACAGAATATTATCCTGAAAGGCTTGGGGTTCAGCAAGGTATTTTTAAGACCGTTGTGAGGCAACCCTTTATGTTCATTTTAATTAGTTTAACTCTTCCTTTGATTCCATTTTTGTCCAGTCTCTTTCTAATGGTGGAAGTATGAATGCTAACCTTATCTGAGGTGATTGAGCCCTGCAGGTTCTAGATGTTCATCTGGAGCCTTTTCTGACTTCTTGCATGAGTTGTCGATGCGTTTATGGAGGAATTTTGGTAGGCTGGCCACTTCTGGGTAGTTTCACTGCTCTTCTAAGTTTTTTCCATTTGAAGATAATGGCTCTTGCTGTGTTTCACTGGAATCCCAGAGCCTTAGAAATGGCTTTCCAGACTGATGAATTTCAAGATCTTCAATTCTCATTTCGTCTGGAATTTGTTTTGAATGCATCATAGTGTCCTGCTTGTTATTGAGACCTTTTAGCCAACTTCACATTTTGGAAAGGTTCTATTTAAGTAATGTTTAGATTCAACAAGTCTGGCTGGCTACTCTAACTGACCCCAATTTTTCAATTAAATTGGGTAAATGAGTGGAAGTTACTTTTTCACACATTTGAAAAACTGCACGTTGTGTATACTCAGGATGTCTTTGTCTTGCATTAAATTTAAGTTCAAGATCTGAAGCAATCAAATGTGACAAATATGCAAAAATAGAAGAAACCAGAACCCCAAAATACCATGGGGTTGTTTCCTCTCCATTTCATCCTTCATTCTCTCCATTTTTGTCCTCTTTTGAGTTCTTTTCCAAGTTTTCCACATCCTTCCAGTCTAGCAGACTAGCGGGTCTGTAGCTACACACTGCTAGCATGTTTAAGTGGCTTTTCCACCAGTCATAGCACTCCTTGTGGTTATTAAACAAATCATACTCCAAGACTCACCCTCATGCAGTCTATGGTTAAGTGCTGTGGAAACCGGAGATGAGCACCAATCAGTGTGCTCATTACCTTGGCCTTGACCTTGTGACCAACTTTAAAGAGGAAGTCTTCATTTAAGACATCCCTTATACAGACTTTTTTGTGGCACCTTGTGTGCCTGGCTGAGGGATTTAGATGCTGATTCAGAGTTGAATCTGATCCAAGTGCTCCAGACTAAACAACTTGCCGGTTGTAAATGCCCATGACTGTTGATTAGCACAGTAATAAACTGAGAAAGCAACGCAGGTCACTGGATGGATGATCAGGTGTCAGATGTGGCTCCAGAACTGAGACCATGCACAATACTGAGTCGGTCAACAGAGCTTTCTTTAGAAAAACTGGACTTCTTTCCCATTCCTCGTCTGAAGAGAGAGAGCAGCATCTGGGAGGTTTACCCAGGCTGATTTGACCAGGGAGTTGAACCATCATGAATTTAAGCACCGGTGGAGTCTGAAAACAGATCTGAAAATGTAGATTTTTCACACAAAATTCCCTGTGACACAGTGCGAGGATTTTATCAAGAACTTTAAATAAGGTTTGACCTCTTTTGCTCCACTGGCGGCATAGGAACCCTTCAATTTACAAGCGCATGCTATGTCTGGTTAGGCTGGACGTGTGTAATTCAACTCTGCAAAACATGTCCTGTGTTCCAGGGATGCTCCTTGGGCCTGCTGCTTGGGCCAAACAGACTGGCCATAAAGCACCTTTAGGTTCACCTCTGCATGGTAGGAAATGAAGGTGAGTGTGATGGCAAGAGTCTAGTCTCTACTACAGTTAGAGAAAAAAGGAAACTCGGTGAATTGAAACTCATATTACCTATAAAGCTGCTGTCAGTACATTTTAAGAATCGATGACATTTCCAGTTGCAGGAACAGAGATGTTCGGTACAATTGGATCACAGGATTGCCATTATTACTTTGTGAATCAATTCTCAGCTCCACTTTTTTTTTCTAGTCTCTACTACAGTTAGAGAAAAAAGGAAACTCGGTGAATTGAAACTCATATTACCTATAAAGCTGCTGTCAGTACATTTTAAGAATCGATGACATTTCCAGTTGCAGGAACAGAGATGTTCGGTACAATTGGATCACAGGATTGCCATTATTACTTTGTGAATCAATTCTCAGCTCCACTTTTTGCACGCTCGACCTATTTTCAAATGCATCAGAGAGTTCTCGTTCTCAAGGGATTATAACTGAAAGGTGCAGTAATAGTGATAGACGTATATCCCTGCCATGGGCCAGTGTTTCTGAAATACTGGTATACTGATCAAGATAAAGATGGAGAGGCTCCCAGGTTCGATCCCGAGCTTGGCGTTTCACATGTTTTCCCAATGCGTAGGTTTCCTCTTGGTACTCCAGTTTGCTTACAGCTCTCAAAAGCATTCCAGTGTTTTCTAAAATGCCCCTATGTGTGAATGTGTGTGCATGGTGCTTTTTCATGGACTCTCACCATGTCCCAACCAGGGTATGATCTCAAATCACCCATAGTGTTCCCTGGATTGGCTTCAGATTCACCCGCAAAGAAAAATATGTTTGTTTTTGGAACATGTAATGAACAGCACAGCACTGATTGGTAGTGAATAACATCTTTGTGTAATCTAATATTTTCAGACATTAACTACTAAAACCCCTCCAGACAGTGTAATTTGTTTGTGTTTAAATTCTCTCTCTGTGTGTCTGTGTGTGTGTGTCTGTGTGTGTGTCTGTGTGTGTGTCTGTGTGTGTGTCTGTGTGTGTGTGTGTGTGTGTGTTTTAGCTCACTAAGAATGATTTGCTGTTCAGGGAGGCTCAGATGATGCAAACGGAGTAGCAGATGAGAGAATGTGGATTATGAAGTGTGTTTCTTTTGTGCTTGGGCATAGTTTGTTTAGATATAAAAGGCATCTCTTCACAAAGACTGAAAAATCCACTAATCACAACTTCAAAATTGAGCATAGTAAAGAAAAGCTTAAGCTGGCACATGTGTGTATTGTGCAGTTCTTTAGGCAAAAAAAAAATCTATAGAGCAAAGATGCTTTCAAAAAATAATGAAATGAAAAGATTCCAAATATAAGAAATACTGTAAACAGCAGAAAATGGTAAAAACTTTATCAGTATTTGGTGTGATCTCACTTTGCCTTTTGCCTTTAAAATGGCATCATTTATATAGTTTTGTAGTTTCCCTTTCCTTTCCGTCCCCGTCCCGTCCCGTCCTCACATTGCCTCTCGTTTCCTTCCCTTGCCTTGCCTCTCGTTTCCTTCCCTTGCCTTGCCTCTCTTTTCCTTCCCTTTACTTGCCTTGCCTCTCGTTTCCTTCCCTTGCCTTGCCTTGCCTCTCCTTGCCTTGCCTCTCTTTTCCTTTCCTTTACTTGCCTCGTCACACCACGCCACTAATACAGAGTCTGCAACACACAGTGTAATGTTCTCACACACACACAGTAGTGGTCAGGCATCTTGGCCTGCTCCAAATGAGTGAACGAGTGGGTGATTAGCTTAAATGAGCAATTGGCTATAATTACAGTGTAATTGCCCAGGGTTGAATGTAGCTAATTGTTGAGTATTTCTGCAGTATGAGCGAGACACACTAAGCGGTATACAGAGCCATAATGAGCAGACATGTTTATTAGATTAGAGTACTTCTAGATCTCTCAGTCTGACACTTTCCAGAGCTTCCTGTTATTGCTTGCTCATAACTGTGCAGTGATGTAAATGAGCACACAAGTTTATTATTTACACTCATCATTTGGAAGGGAGTTTTCTTCCAAGAGTTTTAAATGTGTGGTGGGTCACACAGTTTAAGCCTGTACCTGGCAGTAGGGAAGGAAGTGCTGTGGAACCTCTTTTTACCAATGGATCAGAAACATGTGCAGGACACTTTTAGGAAGAAGTCAATCACAAGGGCTGGTGTAAGCGCTAGTACTCAGAAGTGCTTCAGTCAAACCATTAATAATACGCTCTTGAAGTTGAAATATGCAAACTGACAATATGCATGCATTGCCTTTGTGTTCGTCCCAATACCAGGCCCTTTCTTGAACTTTTCCACACATGGGATTGAAGCTGAATTATTCAGCATTTGTCCATTTGGTTTACGCAGTATGTCTAATATTTGGAGGTGCAAACAATTGTTTCATGACACAAAGGTAATTAAGCAATAAAGCAGGATCTTGATATTTTTCCTATTCTTTCTGGCAAAATTGTTGTTGGTGAACATCAAATATCGGGGTTAGTTTGAGGTCAGGGATTTTCAGGGGCAGATTTAGGTTTTTGGTTTTGAACCACTTCAGTGTAGCTTTGCTGTATGTTGTATTTGTTTCCACCCATCTTGCTCTCAACCCTGACCATATTCCCAGTCCCTGCTTATGGTCCCTGCTTAGCCCAGGTCCTAATGAGCCAGTATCAGAATATATTTAATGATCGAGACTTCAAAGCACTTATGTAAGTCGCTCTGGATAAGGGCGTCTGCCAAATGCTGTAAATGTACATGTTATGGAAAGCATCCCCTCAGCATGACACTACCACCACCATGCTTCACTGCCTCACTAGGATGATGTTCTCAGGGTATTGAGCAGTGTTTGGTCACCTCAGACAAGAGGACCTCGCCCCACATTTGCACAAAAGTGTCTTCAGAGTTCCCCAAACTCGTATAGCTTTTCTCCTCCTCTTCTCACCACTGCATAAGTGAAAAATGTGACTTCCTTGTTTCAATTTAGGAATAATAAAAAGATGATCGCACGGACAATCTTGTTTCGAAAAGTTCTGAGAAAGAGAAACGTCTCGTGATTATTTGTAATCCAGGTGTACTGCACATTTAGCTAACGTTTAAATCCACAATTATATCCAGAAGAGAAGGTAAAGTGTACGACAGCTGTTATACAGCCTCACGCTTTATATAATAGATTTATATTTATGCAGTAGCATGAAGCAAAAACCCGCTTGTGTTGATTTATTCTTACTGTTTAGTGCGAGAGTTTTGTCACAGAGTGGATGTTGTATTAAAGAAACATTTGCATAAAAATGCTGTTTTAATGTTTTGAATGGAATGTACTTTCACATAGCAGGTTCGGAGAGTGAGCTTGTCTGGAGAAAATGGAAAGTTCTGGATGCGATGAGGGGAAAATCGATTGTTTACACGTTACTGTTTTAGCAGGGCTTCTTTTCACAGAGCCTGTGCGCTTTTATGTAGAAACATTCAGGAGCACGTAAAGAACTAAAGGCATACAACGTAAACGAGTTATTCCTCAATAAAGGGATGTGAGGAGATATTTACAAGCGAAATTAATTTATTTGAATATAAATGTGCACTAGGGTTTTCATGATTGCTTCATCCAACTGTATTTATTTAATAATGATGTAATGTTTTATACTTTAAACTGCTTTAAATTGTATAAACAGTGTGAACTGTATGAGGTTTCTGCTCTTTGCAGTACTTATTGTCCTCGAAAAATGAGCCACGTGCATGTTCTCTGCCACTGCGGGTTAAAATTGTATTTCTTACCAGCTGTAGAGGACGAACTGATCTCACGGTCGGGGGCTTCATTTTACGTCACTCTGTCACCTTCCTCCTCCATCTCCTGTTCAGCGTTCACTGTTTCGGTCAAAGCGTCAGAAGCGTCACTTTCTGTTGCACTCGGCCTTTTGAACTAATGACTAACAGGCTAAGTACGTAAGGTGCTAGCTAACTTTGGCTCACTATGTGTTTACTCAACTTTTTCTGTCTCTGTGTGTGTGTGTGTGTGTGTGTGTGTGTGTGTGTGTGTGTGTGTGTGTGTGTGTGTGTGTGTGTGTGT
>JAQQZR010000020.1:1515739-1526384 GCA_030068235.1 Notoglanidium macrostoma
ACACACAGACACACACAGACACACACAGACACACACAGACACACACAGACACACACAGACACACACAGACACACACATATGCAGAGCATATAGAAAGCACAGCCAGCTTTGTGCAATGAATAACAACTACTTCCTGATCTCCAAGCCAAGAGAAGCACAGCAGTGCCAGAAAAATCATATTACATATCAAACACACACACACACATACATGCGTGCGCACACACACGATCAGTTAGTATTTTTCTCCCTTCGCTCTATGCTTTTGGACCTAGAATTGGTCCTCTGGGTGTTCGTATTTATTCATATATGTAAATGTATTTTGTTGGTGTGTTTTCTAGACCACTCAGTGACTCAGTTTTTACAGATCAGATGTTAAAGCTATATTTTTAATGGCTTTATAAAGTGTATCATGTTGCCGGCCCTTTGTTATTAGAAACATCCCAGCTTACCACCACTTCTATTGTCGTCTTGTGCGTATAAACGCAGAGGAATCCACCAGGTACTTCTCAACATTTTGTGCCTCACTGCTTCACCATAAACTATATTTTCTCGCTGTTCTGTCGTTTTAATCCTCCCTGAGCTTTTGCTCTGATTTCAGACCTTCACCGGAGGACGATCCCACTGTCTGCTGACACTTATCTTAATCTGCGTCTCTGTCTGGCTCTCTCCAGCTCCCTCTCGTTTGAGTTATGCTTGGCAAATTAAGCTGAGTGATTCCTGGGTGCTTTGCCAGGGCGCTTGAAAGCTGACTCGCTCTACAATGGCTCTTTTCTGCGCCGGATATTTCCGACCATTTTCTCCGGCGATATTTTCACATGACGCCGACGTGGCCTTTTTATACACAGGGCCACCATTTTGTTTCACCCCATCTGCCCGCTAGCTGACTCGACTCGCACAGTGGACTGCATAGTGCATGTTTCATTGACTCTTAATGTAGTCATTGCGAGTCAGTTATGCACCGTAGTGCTTTGGGGTTCATAAATTGGGTCATTTAGGATTAACTGCCCATAGCACGATTACAGTTGGAACATTTCAGATCGATCCCAAAGCTTGGTATTAATTCCTCAGAGTATAACCCACAGTACTGCAGTCATTCTTTTCATTGTTGACATTGAGGATTCAGTGCAGAGTGCAATGGAGGACAAACATGGGTATTGAGCTTAGTTTTACTCGGCCTCTTTCTTCTCTCTTATGCCTGCAGTGATATTATCTCAACAGCATTGACAGCTTTGACATTTTCTTGGATTTTCAATTTCAAATCTTAATTTTTTTTTTACTATGTAAAACGGTTGTATTTATGTTTAATATAATCAGGAATGTGTGCTTTGCGAGTACCTCAGGAACGTGGAGAAATCATCTAGGTAGTGTTGTAGTGGTCAAGTCTCGAAAGCACCTTTTCACTTTTCACCTGGTCTTGAAAGCAATTCTATCTCGATCTTGAATCAGTCTCGGGCCGGGGCATCATGGGTTGGGCTCGTAATTTTAGAAGGAGCCCTTGAGACCATGTCCATATGAAGAGGGTCGATGTTTTATGGTACATTTTTGTTTCAGCACACCGTAGGGAGCTGGAGATGTGGAGTGCGTCAAACTTCCCCATAGCCACAATCTCGCCTAAGGAAATTTCACTTTCGAATATTAACAGGGTGATGGGAAATAAGTCTAATTAAATCCACAGTCTTGAATACTGACTTTTTTTTTTAGGTCTCAGTCTCGACTTGATCTCGACCGCCCCAAAATCCCACAGATTTGGTCTCGACTCAGACTCGAGATAGCTGATCTCATCCCCATCACTACTTCTGGGAGGTTACTAATTTTAACTTCTCAACCAGTAATTTAAAAAAAAAAAAAAACAGGAGTCGACTATCCGTCTTTTACTGGTCACTGGTTTTTGGTTGTTTAATTTGTGCATCTGCATTTCAATTAAAATCCAAAACCAGGCTAAAACATTCAGCTTTGCTGCTTTATAGTTTACACAGTTAACAGTAATCATAAGCAAATCAGTGCAGTAAATGTGCCGATCAGAATACTATGGTGGCCATAAAGTAAAAAAAAACTGTTGTACTGTAAATAGTTTAGAATTTTTCTTTTAAAGACAACATGAACGATGCCAAACTAATTTCAAACCACCAGTGCTACTTTATTCTGAACTTATGGCAAAAGAGAAACAATGCAAATGTATAGTAACTGCCGAAATAGCATAAATATCAGTTTTCTTGAACTCGCCGTAGCAGCAAATTAGAATGTAGTTTCAATGCAAAAAATGGATATCGAACAGTTACTCAGATCTCAAGTGTGGTGCAAATAATGTAAACTTAAAAGTGCACTTCTGTCTTCTGTTTACAAAACAAGTTACACCTCCAAGATTCATAGTGCATCCAATGAGCTACCCCAAAAGCTGATCTCTCGGCTGCTGTACGATTGGGAACCCGACGGATGAAGAATATTCATTTTCATTAGCGAAGTCCAGCCAAGTATTACTTGTGTATTTATTTCTTTTTTTTTTCTTTTTTTGATTTGTGATTCCAAAACGTTTTCATCATTGTATGAATCCATAATCTCCTTGATCTGAATAAAATGCCATTAATTACAATCTCATTGAATGTTTTTGAGGTCTGTTTTCCACAGCCGGAATGTTCAGCTCTTAAATATATTAGTTTTGTGTCATATCTTTGATTTCTTTGCTAGGAAGTAAAACAGCTGAATGAAAATCCTCCTAGAGTAGCGATTGCATATTTTTAGCCAAGGGGTTGTAAACAGTTTTGCGCGCACCTCTCCAAATGAAATCAAAATCGATATTTATGGTCTGTTAAAGCAACAGATTTTAGTCGTAGACTGTAGAATTGGATAAATGACTAGTCGGCGTCCCAGAGCGCGGACTGGTGAATGTAATAGTTGACTAGTCTGTGCAACTCCTGACCTCTCTTCGCCTGAGCTAAAGCAAACACTGGCCATGGCAGCAAACAGGAAATCCTCCCTGCGTCTGCTGATGGTCAGGCGCATCAGCTTGGCGTAGTGCTTTATTGGATTTTAATGTAACCTCCTCATCCTCGGTCTACACTGGGTCAACATAACCTCGCTCTCACTCCGTCTTTCTCTTCCTCCACCCTTCTTCCTGGGTCCCTTATGACTCCCTGTAAGAGCTTTGGCTTCGGTTTTGTACTCTTGGCTTGCATGTACTACTTCAGTAAATAAGCTTGGGATAAGATCCACCACTGACGCACACACACACACAGATTAACAGAAACATTGGCTTAAACTCGCACAAATAAGCACTCGTGTTTTCCGACAGATGCATTTGCTTTCTATCTTTTCTCTCTCTCGCACACAGTGTCTTTCCTTTTTTTTTTTTTTTTTTTTTATCCCTCGAAAAAGCATACACGCAGAAACCCTACTATTTCTGCAGCAGGATTTCACACTGTGACTTCAGATATTAATCACCACACACTCCGTCTCTGTCTTGTCCTGCAGTCCAGCCTCCCCCATCTGCTTATTAGCACAGAGGGATTGCTCTTTTCAGATCAGTCCTGCTATAATTTGGTGCACGATAAGTGTTTGGTGCTGCCCAACACAAATTAAGTCTCGGACAAAAGGATTTCCAACCGATAACCTGAACTAACCAGGCAAACTCTAAACCGCGGATAATAGAAGTGGAGTTGTTCGTTTTGACACGGTGCTCTCGTCTTGCTCAGCGTTAGTCATTTCCTAAACTTTGTATTAATAATAATAATTATTATTATTTTATTCATAGATGTTCATTTGGCAGACATGCTGATTCAAAGTGAAGCAGAATAAAATCTGTGAGAAGAGATAAGAGTGTGGCTTGGATGACCACATGCTGTTCGCTCCGAGACAGTCACAGTTGATATAAACTGCAGGCCATAATGAGTGACTCTGTGTTGTTGGGTGAAGTTTCTTTGGTTGCTCTGCATTATGGCTGACCGAAGTCCAGACGCGTCATTGCGTTGTGGTTTGACCGTGAAGGCTCGAAGGCCAAGCAGCTGAAGCATCACAGCCATTTGAAGCTTTAATACATATATCTCTGTACTGGGAGCTTTTTTCCAATTCCTTCACATGTATAGTTTTAGTTTATGGACAGAAGATTTAATGCTTCCATACTGCTTTGATGAGGCAGGAATTAAGACTCTGGCTGCATCCGAATACTCCGGACGAGACGCAATTATTAAGGACATGATTACGATTAGTAATTCCGACGTACTCCGCCACCATCATACCCATCTTTTGACCCGGATCTTCACAGATGACCTATTATCCACGTATCCTGCAAAACAAAAAAAAAAAATGTATTTCTACGATATCAGAAATGTTTAAACTGTTCCTTTCATACATGACCAGGGACACCCTTTAGACGCTGCAACTACTGGCTTTGCTTCAGTTTGCCATTTCGCCCCGGGGCAATTCCTCTCCTTCAGTTATCCGGAGGCTCCGGCTGATTTATGGTGTAGCGTATTGTAGCATACTGTGCTACGTTTGCATACTACATATGTAGTAGATCACCTGGGTACCGTACGACTGCCATTAAATGCCTCGTTCTCTCTGAGGTTTCCACCTAGCCTTTTTAATAGTGAAGAAATGGATGCTAGATATTTAACACTTTGGCGAAGTGGAAAAAGGCAGCGTATTAATGGGAAATAATCTGCAGTAAAACAAATTTAAACAAGTTTGCTCCCCATTAAGTGCATTTCAGAGTTTCCAAGTCTAGGCTCTTTTGATTACAACATGCTGTTGCTTCTCTTTAAATTAATGAAGGATGTAAAGATGCTCTCACGCTCTCTTGAATTTCTCTCTCTCTCTCTCTCTCTCTCTCTCTCTCTCTCTCTCTCTCGCTCTCTCTCTCTCAGGCCGTGTGACAGGTGAGCAGCTCTCCTCGTACGCACAGTTGTTTCGGGACAGTTGGCCGGCGTTAGAGAATCACTGTGGGCTGTTGCAGCTGGCACTAGGCACCGCTCAGACGCTGCGCCACCGCTCCCTCGCCCAGTGGGACGCCTGCCTCGCCTTTGAGAGACTCCTCCTTCAGGTCAGACAGCCAATCACACGGCTTCATTACTAGCTGTAGCGATGTTTCAGCCATCTTTCACACAAGAACAGGGTTATTTTTTTTTAAAGAATGTCTCTCCATGGCTACATCTACAACCTGCAACCTATATATTGTAGTAGTACACTAGATACAGAACTCTTTAGGAAGTGGTGTGAGGAAGGTGCTTGGACCCACACAGCTGTATAACAGCTGTCCAGCACTATGGCTTCATCTACAGTCGCACTAAAAACTGCACTGAATTTTATGGTATGCATAATTGGAACATAACCCATAACTGTAAATGGTCTTCTGTCTTAAAAAAAGAAATCGGATTATTATAATACTTCATCGAGTACACAGCTTCATGCTGAAACATTCCGCTAGTGAGTAAATCTTACTTTGCTGAACAAGCTACACTGTTGTGTTGAGTAATGGCCCTACTAATAATAACCTGTCCAAACAAAACTTCCTCAAAACTCGATCTCATTGGCACAGATAGGAAATATATGTTGAACAGATGCAGCTAAAATTGAGCCAGCAAAAAGTTCGAAAGGCTTTTTGTAATCGGGTACTAAAGAAATGTTAAGGCTTAGTGCAAAGTATCTCATTTTGAAAACAACACCTTTAAAAGACAAGGGCTTTTATTTCTTTATTTAAAACTTCGTAAACTTAGCAAAGTAGCTATTTCATTACCCGAAAATAGTCATATGTCTATTGCGAAGTGCAACAGTAATTTATTCAAAATATATTAACACAATGTTTTTTTTTTTTTGTCTTTGAAAGATCATAAAAATGTGAACGTGTAAATAACGTACTGTACGATGTAATTAACCCACAAGACAATTAGACGGTTTAACACGAACTGATTTTAGTCCGTTAACTATACAGTTCTCCGGGTGGTCAAGGTTGTGTATCGTCTCACAGTGAGGTGAAAAAAAAACATGCACACAACACAGTCTCGGTTCTCTCAACAGAGGAATCTTAGTTCACAGAATCCAAGTGTGTTTGGCTTAAAGGATTGCCCGCATACCCCGTCCTTATTCCTTTAAGGCCCGAGAAGGCCAAGGCAACATTTATGTTCAGTACATCTTTCAGTGGTAACAGCTTTTTGGAAATAAAGGTGTTTTTTTTGCTGTTTTTACCCAGAGCCCACACAGCTGCATGTATGTACTGCATGTTCAGCTGGATGTATGCGGTTTAGTAAGTGTACACTGTTGGTATGAAGCGTTCATGGCATTATAACTGTACGACCCAGCATTGTGTTGTTACGTACATCATATAAAAGCCCAATATTAAATGATGAATGGCAATGAGGCAATGTTAGGATTAGGAATAGATACATTTCAGTAGTTTCCCAAAATAATGCAGAAATACAGTTTAAAGAACGGAAATTAGAAATGGTCAGGTTTCAGTAATTTTCCAAACTTATGTGGACATTCCGGTTTAGGAATAGAAGTTAGAGTCCCCGAGTTAAGTTAGAATACAGGTTTAGGAATTAGGAAATTAGGAATGGCTAGATTTCAATAGTTTCCCCCCAAAATTTAGAAATTCAGAAGTTTTAAGATTTCAGTAGTTTCAGTGAATAATGTAGAAATACAGTTTTAGGATTGGACTTATGAAGTTAGTCAGACTTTAGTAGTTTTTCCAAAGTCATGTAGAAATAAAGTTTTGTCTGTTTTGGAGTCGTGTGGTTGATGTCACTGTTGTTAGTATTATAATTCATTTCAGCTTTCCTTTGTCATATTATACCCTCATTCCCAAACATCATCGCATCCCTGACCCTCTGTGTTCATTTTGGCTGCTTGGTCCTTTGGGAACCTGGTCGGTGGGCGTAAGTGCGTTTCAATGAGAGTCCACTGCTAATTGCTGTAATTGTTCATTACTTTGCTGTACAAAGCAGAGCAGTGTGTGCAGGTGCACAGAGAGAACAGGATCCAGCTGTAAACACAGTCAGAGAGAGCACCACCGCTCCAACCACAAGTAAACAAAATCAGAGCACAACATAGCGAGATTGTGTAAACGTCTAGACAAAGATGCACGCATGGACACACACTCCCCTGCCGCGTGTTTACTGCACTGCAGAGCCTCCTTTTAAGAGTGCGTAGGAGTGTGTTTAGCGTTGGGCAGAACCCTTGACCAAGACCCTCATGAGGCAGATGGACACGCGAGTACGTGTGTGTGACTGGGAGTTGGGTCAGAGGTCAAATATGCTTCCTATTAAAGGAAGGAGGGAGAGAGGCATGAAGGAGGGATGGATAAAAGACACAGAAGTACAAGGACCTAAAAAGGAAATGTGGAACTGAAGTGATGAAGGGAGACGAGAAAGAGAGAGAGATGTAAAGAAGACATTTTCTGGGAGATGATCAGAGTAGCGCGCACGCACTCACTCCACGCCTTGCTCCTTTCTCGCTCATTAGTTTACAGAGTGTGTTTGATGGAGTCGTATGTTTCAGGCGTTGTTAATCAGCAGGACGTCACTGTAAGAACTTATTAAAGTCAATCAGCGAAAATGTGCAGCGAGTTCAAACCAGACAATCAGTAGCCAAAACCTCAAAACCACTAGGCAAAGCTGAGAACACGCACACGCACACGCACACACGCGCGCACACACAAATCTGCCGCTCTCCACTTGGGCAAAAGAAACATTTTGTCATTTAGAATAGAATAATCTTTATTGTTGTTATACTCGATGAAATTTTGTATGGCTTCTCTCGTATAGAAATAAATATGATGTAAATAAAATATAAAAAAATATAATATAATCTAAAAAGCAGCAGTATTCAATAGCAGCGTAGTGTTTTAAAGGGATTCTTGTATAATTTACCATAATTAATTTTCCGTAATGAGAGAGAATACGATTACGTTTAAGATCAGTATATCATGCATTATTTTGCCATACATCTTTATTGCCATGTGCGTTTTTCCTGGCAGAACCACGCTGACAAAGTACAGACTCCGTAAACGCAGCCTGGCTGTCGGGCCGCTATGAGAAATCAGGACTCCTGCTTGAGTGGTTCAGCAGCAGGGACACAGGACGCAGACTTTCAGCTTCCCTTTAACTGCAGCTGCTAACATAATAAGGGTCTGTGTGCACAAAATGCGCCTTTTGCGCTCGTTTATTTTCTGTACAAATCCTACGAAGTCCAGCGTCGACCGCGCTGAGCGTCCTCGGAACAAAAACCCCCTCAGCGTACAGCCCTTTTCCTGCTGAGCTCAGGGCGCTTTCAGGTGAATACGTCCATCAGATGTGGTTTTTGTGCTGGCAGCGTTCACAATCTCATTTTCAGGACATTTTCTCCAGCGCTTATTGTTGCTTGGTTACACGAAACATCAAGCACTTCTGAATTCCTTCGGTGTGAACACCAAGTCTGTATTTACTTTTGAAAGGTTAGCTAAAATGATGGAAAGAAATCACATCGATTTAAAATGTTGATCATGGTTACGCTACAATGGTCGTAAATAACTGCGTCGTCAGCGACAGCCAGGATCTATTTCTGCTTCGCCATTGCTGACAGCGTTGCTATCATAAGTCCCACCCACTTCTTGATTTTGATTGGTCGGTGAGAGAGAATCGATATTGATGAGCTTCCAAAAGTTGAACTATTTCTAACTGAAAGCGGGAATAAAAGCTGAGCGATGAGGGCGTTTTTGAGTGCCGTCGGTGCTGAACTTCAAAGGATTTGTGTAGAAAATTCGGTGCATTTGTGGACACAGCCTAATAGTTCAACTTTTGGAACACCACAGAGCTCGTCAGTGTCACTGACCAATCAAAACCAAGAAGGCGGTGGGACTTAAGATATCAACACTGTCTGCTTTCTTGCATGGTTTATCTCATGCACACCGACTCTTCTTTTAGAAGGTGAATCAATTCCCATGTCGAGAGCTGCTGCTGCCAATTCAAGGACGTGATTTCATTCCATCGTTTGAGCTGAACTTTGTGTTGTAAATAGAGGCTTGACATTCACAGCGAAGGTATGCGGAAGTGCTAGATGTTTTTGTATCCTAGCAACAATATCCGCTTGAAAGAAACGCTCTGAAAATGAGGTCGTACCAGTGCAAAAAACGCATCTGGTACGTTTACGTATTCATACCATGCTAGATTATTAGTCCATGAATGTCGGTATCTTAGCCTGGTTTTCATTTGTATCTTATAATAATCCTTGCGAAATTGTGCAAAATCTGGCAACCTCGATGTTTAACCATCTTTCTGGCCAGATTGTTCATCATTCTTTTCACCAGTGCTTTATAGCAGCTTTTACATTAGCTATTGTACTCAGCCGCTCACATAGCAAATTCTGCAATTTTTATTTATTTATTTATTTTTTAACACAGTGCTGCTGGAATTATTTCTGTATCTGTTAATAGTGCCTCGGAATCTGCAGTGCCTCACTGTATCATTTGCTGAGCTAGCTGAACTTGTCTGAGAAAGCACTCAGCGTTTTTACAGAGAGGAACCATATAACGAATGAGCAGTTGTAACAGAACAATAGGTGAATTGCTTTAAGTGTTATTAAACCCATAAATGAAAAGCAATAAAAAGCATCCTTTTCCTCATCAAGGTGTGCAGCGGTTATCCCGTAATCATGTAATGACGTGCTCAAAATCGAATCTCAGGTTTATGCCTCGAGCATACCGCAGCTCGCAATCTAAAGTTTCATCGAGCAGCTTTGTTTCCTTGTCGCTGGTTCATCCTTCCTCAGACCTCTCTCAGTAGATAATCGCCACTGCTGACTCCCCTCAAGCCCTGGTGTTTCAGAGATGCTCCGACCCAGGCGTCTGGCCATGACGATTCGTCCCTTTGTCAAAGTCGATCCGGTCTTCATGCCTGCCCAGTTCTCTCGCGTTTACCACGTTGAGAAGAGAACTGACTGTATCCTAGAACTGCACGTGCACCCTTGTTGTGAGATATTCAACGATGTTCGGTTCATCCGTGAGCAGCTGTAATGTTTGGCTCAATGGTGTATACAGTGTCATTTTTATTAACCAAAAAAAAAAAAAAAAAAAAAAAGAAACCAACTGAAAAGGAAAAGGAGTTTTTTTTTTTTTTTTTTTTTTTTTTTTTTTTTTTTTTTAAATGTATCCACGATATCTCAGATTATCATCATTTATTGTGATTTTGATATTATATCCTCATAAAGCCTCATATATCCTACCCTGCAGCCATTTTGTCATGCTATTCTCTTATGGCTCTTTATTTTGAAATGCAGATTAAAAGGGAAAAAAAAAAAGATTATTGCAGTCTATTGCTTTGGCCACAGTGCTGACATTAATGCTGTAATATATACGATCCTAGTTCTGCATTCTAACACATTCGGTCATGACCAAGTAACAGGGGTTGCTGTGGTTGGTATAAGGAGGCAGTGTGCTGTGGCTCTTCTCCAAGGAGACTATGGGCACGATGCCTACTTAGCCTGGCATCAAACTGTGCCCACTGAACCCCAGCACAGAGCCGTGTGTGTGGGAGAGATGCTCATGCACACAGACCACAGGTGTGCAGCTTCACTTGCTCTCTGTAGGGACAACTGACCAGTTCTGCTGGTTTTGTGTGTGTGTGTGTGTGTGTGTGTGTGTGTGTGTGTGTGTGTGTGTGTGTGTGTGTGTGTGTGTGTG
>JAQQZR010000020.1:1549364-1566962 GCA_030068235.1 Notoglanidium macrostoma
GGTCACAAAGGACCCCAGGGTAACTTCTAAGCAACTGAAGGCCTCTCTCATATTGGCTAATGTTAATGTTCATGAGTCCACCATCAGGAGAACACTGAAAAGCCACTGCTCTCCAAAAACAACATCGCTGCTCGTCTGCAGTTTGCTAAAGATCATGTGGACGACCCAGAAGGCTATTGGGGAAAAAACATTCTGGTTTAAATGCCAAGCGTTATGTTTGGAGAAAGGAAAACACTGCATTCCAGCAGAAGAACCTTATCCCATCTGTGAAACATGGAGGTGGTAGTGTCATGACTTGGGCCTGTTTTGCTGCATCTGGGCCAGGACGGCTTACCATCGTCGATGGAGCAATGAATTCTGAATTATTCCGGTAAATTCTAAATGAATTTGGAAAATGTTCAGTGTTCTGTACGGAGGAATGGGATAAAAACTCCTGCAGGACCGATCAACCGTTCAGCTGCAGTTATTGCTGCGTAAGAGCGTCTGAACGCAAAGGTTCTTATACTATACTAATATTGGTTCATTTTCCTCAATAAATCAACGACCAAGTACAATATGTTCGTCTCATTTGTTTAATTGGCTTCTCTTTATCCACTTTTAGGACTTCTAGTCATAATTCTTCCACCGCTGTATAGTACCATTTGTCTGAGTGTCCTGATATTACAGCGAGACTACTGAGTATTGCTACTAGCTTTTGAAGAATTCAGATGCTCATGCTGAATTTTTCTTGAGCAGTACAGCCTGGCAGATGAAGTCCTGCACTCTGCAAGCTCATTGTTTTGGAAAAATAACATGCAGAACGTGGCTTTGCATGGCAGCGTGGTCTTGTCACGTCGAGGTCGAGCAGTCCGTGTGTTCCATCTGTTTGAATTTGTAAATGAATACGGCTGTTATGGAAATGACGCTTGCCTCGCTTGGGCTTCTTGGTCGTATTTAAAAACAACAAAAAACCCCACAAAGGACAGCTTGAGTGGAAAAGCAGTGGAGTGTTTGTTTCAGCTTTGTCGCATGCATGAGCACATGAACACGCACAGCTCACGTACACAACTCCAGGACATTTTTTTAAATTATTTTTTTGTTCGGAAGAGCTCAGATTATCAGAAAGAACATCAAGCTCCGGCAATGATGTACACTCCTGCGTGTGTGTGTGTGTGTGTGTGTGTGTCCGGGTGTTTATACTCATCTTCCGCTCTAGCCCGTCTGAACGTGCATTTCTCTCCGGAGTGCAGACACAGAGCAGAGAGAAGAGCCGAATGATGGATGCCTTTTTTCTCACTCTGACAGGACTTTCCTGAAATTCGCGCCTTTTTGCAAACCGCGGGATTCTGAAGAGATGACCGAATTGTTTAATTCTGACGTACACTTTTTAAATTTATTGTGTTTATTTAACGTTTCGCCACTTTGAATTTCACACATAGTCCAGTGTGTTGTAGTGTGTGTGTGTGTGTGAGACAGTTAATACATTTACTGTCCTGGTTGTTGCATTAATATTTCCATGACTGTTTAACATTTGGCCACTTTCACTGATTTTATAACACACACACACACACACACACACACACACACACACACACACACACACATGCATTAGAAATCCATGCACTTATTTCCTACACAATCCAGGCTTCCCTTCCTAAAATGTCAGTTTCCCCTTAGTTACAAAATATTGTGACTAAAAATATTGGCACCACTCCACTCACTTCCTATGTAAATCCGATCACCATGCAGAAGGTTTTATGAATTTTAAAAGGGATTATTAAAGAATGCAAAGTACTTGGTGTTCCCATCAGCTAGTGTCATGTAAATATTCTGAAGCTGCAATGAAAATACAGTTTCATGGCATCTATTGACAGCAGGTTGCCCTGGAACTACCTTGGCAGATAGTGTGTGCTGAGTAAATTCAAGCTGCTTTGACGGAGTCATTTGTTTCCGAAAGATATTGCCTGAGAAAACGAGTTACATTTACATTTCATTTTATCCAAAGCGATTTGCAGCGGAGCAGAGCAGGTAAACGTTAAAGGCTAAAGGTTAAAGGATGAAGGCTGAAGGCTAAAAGTTGAAGCCGTTCCAGCTGCTGAAGCGTCCCTGCTATTAGTCATTGTTTCCAATATTAGAGCTTAGGCAATTTTTAAGCTTAGGATGATCATTTTTACTTCCGGTTATTAGCACTATAAGCTAATGGCTTATTTCAAAGCACAGCAAGTGAATATTTGCCGTCCACCCTTCCCCCCCCTTTCTTTGCTCTAAAGGGGCCAGCTCACCCTTCCCAGAATCCTCTGCTCTAAGTAGCGAGTCGCAGTTTTCGAAGCCATCGATATTCCACTGCGTTACGTTTGAAAAATAATTCACAACAGCGCCATGCCATAGATCATAAATTTCAACATCAAATTGAAGACGTTATGTCAAAGTAGTGATATTTTACATGGTTTTGTCTGATCCATTCCTCTGTCTAAAGAACTGTAACTCCAGGCAGCTCCAGGGCCCGAGAAGTTCTTCACAGGTTTTTCCTTTCATTTACCCTCATTTACTTTAAGAATAAAGGTGAAACGTTTCAAGGCAGAATCTTAATATTTTGAGAGTAAAGTTATAATCCTGTGACCGAGTGGTCCATAAGCATGTTGAGGATTTGGTCATCTTGAATAGATTTGACAGCTTTGAAATCGAACACCGTCTGAGACGAACTAAAACCGATCATTCCCTCCAAGCGCCTGTGCTGCTGCTTTCCTCAATAGATGTCATTTCATTTCAGACATGTAACACTAATAACCTGATGCTGAAGCGCCAGAAGATAAAGTGTTACGTGATTGCTCTGACACATCTCATTCTGTCACAGTACTGAGACTTTATTCTGGAAATATTACAATTTTATTCACAAGATATCATGACTTTGGTCGCAAAATATTGGGAGGTTTCAGTCCATTTTTTTATTTTCAAGAAATGACCTTTGAGTCTCAATATTATGACTTGAACGAAATATCGTTTTGTTCTATTCTCAGAAACGTTATTCTTGCAATATAACGTTCTCATTGTTGAAATTTTCCTGAAGCGTTACAATTTTATTCTCAGGATATTACGACTTCATTCTCTAGATATGATTTGATTCGCAAAATATTATGACTATTTCAGCTTTATTCTTGAAAGCCTGAATGCTGTTCCAGTAGACTAGATTAAACTTACGACTTGCTTAATAAAACGTCCACGACTAAAGCTGAATGTTTGAAGATGACAGGACAATGAACTATATTTATGTGTCGATTCTCCCGGCCTCGAATTTCTTCGCCGTGAGCTCCACTACGAAAATCAACACTTGTAGCCACGAGCTAATCATTAATGATGAAGCATTAAAAGGTAACTTGCGGCCTTTCGGTCACGTTAGTTGCTTAAGAGCATTGTAAGCTAGGATTTATATAACTGGTCCTTTCCAAAATTCTCCCAAATAGCCAGATACGAGTCCTTTTCCTTGCTTTGACGGAGTAATCTGGATAATGCAGCTAGCTGAAATGTCACCCAATGCTGTAGACTTCAGTTCTGTTCCAATGTAAGCAAAGTTCCCATACGAAGCTGATAACGTCACATGTTTCTGCTTTTCATATAGTTTTCTAGAAGTACCGCTGTTCTGTTTGGAGGGAAAAAAATACGAGTGAAAAATCTTTGGCATGAACTGTGTACACCGTGGATCCAGTCTGGCCAGAGGGCCAGAGAAGGGCTCTATTGTGTGGAGATTGGTGCCTGGTTTTGGTTAGTGCCAAACACACACACAGCAGGGCTCAGCTCCCTCTAGAGGTCCATCTGGAGTTCATTTCCTTCTAAGCTTTGGGCGGAGTCTGGCCGCCTCGTCTGATTGGATGTTGACATTGCAGCTTGTCCTACGACCATGCCTTCTTTCATCCGTTGTCAAGCTATGAAGTTTGCTGTAACGACACCTTTCACATCACAGTTCTCCGTTCTGCGGAGAAATATTAATCCAGTAGGGAATCCCAGACTCGGCAGTAACAACATGCTGTCCAACTGTAATTGTGGCGCTTAGTTCATCTTAATGTTAGCTTTAGTATGCGTAACAGTGTTTATCAGTAATTACAGATAATTGTGGCGTGGACGTGTAGCGACAGCCCGGGTAATGGCGGGTAATTTTGGTAGCAGCTCGTAGACCGTTGCGCCTACGGAGTTAGTAATTGTTTCCGATATTAGAGCTAGAGATTAGTGGCCACTAGAGAGGCTTGGCAGCTTACAATGGTCATTTTTATGTGTAGACTTCCTGCTATGATTGGCACTGTGAGCTTGTGGATATTAAACAGCAACAGCACATTTTGAATATTTTCACTCTGTTCCTTGACTTGATTTAATTTTGCTCAAGTTGCGTTCCTGGCGCTCTTTCATTTGTCTTTTTGTTGTTGTTGTTTTTTTTTAAGAGTAATTTGCCCTTTGCAGGTATGTTATGATGGAACCTGAAGTCCATTATTATTATTATTAGCATTACACAGTGTCGCAAAGATGGAGAGAGAGAGAGAGAGAGAGAGCGTGAGCACTAAACCTGTGCCCTCTGGTGATAAAGGTAACCATGGGCCTCTTTTCTTTCCTCTTCTGTCTCTTGCTTTTCTTTTCTTTTTTTTAAAGAGTGGAGCAAAAAATGTGGCTACATTCAAAGAAATAAAGATCTCAAATGCAAAGTCAACAACTCTAAACTTACTGTGTGTGTGTGTGTGTGTGTGTGTGTTTCAGCAAGTCGCTTTATTGGGCAACCAAATGAGTTGAGCATGACTCTCACGCAGATGTCAGGTGTTCGTAAGAACACAAACACACAGCAGTGCAGCCCATTATGAGCCTGACAACCGAAACATGCCTTTAAAAAAACATTCGTCTGGAAACCTGAGGCGGCCAACGAAAAAAGTCGACTTAACGCACACGTAATACACACATACTTAGTGGCCCGGTTGCAGAACGTAGGATTCAGAACTAACTTGATGTAACGTTTTTTTAAGCCTGCGGGTGTGTTTCGCTTCTTTCTCTGTTTGGCGAGAAATAATTTTGGGTTAGATTTGAGTGCGGTTTATATTTCACATTGCGTAGGGAGAAAAATGGGGGTCGTGATTGGGGCTGAAGTGAGTAACGTGCCTCCAGGGGAGGAAGCTGGCTGGAAGACCGAGTTCACTTTTTTTTCCCTTTTTTTTTTTTTTAAGGTATCATGCAAAGCAACGTAACTGAACATGAGCGCGAGCGAACGCTGGGAATGTCACCCACCACTCACCGAGCTTCACACGGACTGAGCTGCAGTCTCACTGTATGAAACAGTAACACTTAAATTCTTTTACAAAGTCTTGGACCAGTCAATGTTACTGAAGACTCATTCTGTAAAAACAAGTCTCATGGTCAGTACTGTCTTCTACACACAACTTCAAAACTTCATTGTTTTGGGTATAACATAAGGAATAAGGGCCTGTGTCCACCAAATGAGGCTTTTTTGTGCTGGCAGCATCTATTTTCCATACAAATCCTATGAAGTTCAGCATTTTCTCTCTCTTTCTCTCGCTCTCTCTAGACAGGTTTCCATTGCAGTTTAGTGCAAAATAGAAGCCATATTGTAAAAAATACGACAAAACACATTTGCGAACGGTCTGCGTTTCCATTGAGAGATGTTAAGCGATTAAAGCTGGGTTTTCTCCTTTCACGAGAGCGCTCTTTTTTTTTTTTTTTTCAGAACAATAGCGTTTCCATTTTCTTTTCATGTCATGTGACTTAAATGCGAAAAATGTGTTTCCGTTCCAGTTCTTTTGAAATACCGCTTCATCGAGTCCTCTGAAAACCTCCTCATACGAGAGTAAGACGTCTTTAGTGATATGCGAGTTTTATTCGAGATTCACGTGTTTCCATTCTACGTCGCCGTGATGTAAATGGTTTTAACGGGGGTAATATTGGGTTTATATCCCTAGCGCTAGCTAGACATGCTACACACAGCTATAGCTGAGGCTGAGTGGGCGGAGCGCAGGCATTTGAAGGCGTCAGGGGAAACAGAGGAAGCATAGGGGTCAGATCCACCCAGTGAAAATGCACGTACACACACGCTAAGTGAAATTAATTTAGCGCTTAGTAAATTGAGTTAGCGAGGTAGAGTTAGCGAAATTGAGTTATTTGTTTTGCTTTCATTTTAAATTTGTCCGGTCAGTATTGGACAAATCTGGTTTTGAACCATCGACTGTACAAAAATGGACGTTGTGCTCCCGTGCGCTCCCATTCTATAGAAATGAAGCCAGGATGCCTCCATCATGGTGTCGGATTTGCAGCCAGAGTCTGCGCAGTAGGGACTTTCTCCCCGAATTTCCCCGAAATCCATCCTAATGTTATTGCGTGCGTGTGCGTGCGCGTTTCCTGACGAACAAATGGCTTTTGCGCAAATGTTGTTGGATGGAGGCTATATGGCTAGCTAGCGCGATAATACTAACCTTTTTCTATGAAACTTTACTTTGTTTCAAACATTTTTAATAAGAATGCCTAACAGTTTTATTCGTACACGTGTCCAAAAAAAGGTTTAAATAAGTAGTTGTATGTTGGTAAATCATGCAGCCACGCCTTCTTACGGTGTCATGTATCATCTTCTAAATGATAGTAATGTTGTATTGCAGCTAGCGACCTGGTATATAAGTAAACCTAGCTAAGAGAAACGTTTTAAAATGAATACTTTTGGTATTAAATATTTCAAGAAAATCCAATAGTAATATCTGCATGACGATTAGCTGCAGCCCGAGTTTGGTTGCCGACTTACTTCAGTCACGTATCAGACTGATGTGAGGATGAGAAGAGCTCACGCTTCACTTTCTCACACGTCTCTTCAATGGTCATTTCTGTAAGCATGACGCGTTTGACACAGACCTGGTGTGTGACAGTCTGATGCAGGTCATCTCCTGAGCTTATCACTTCCTGCTCTTTCATCCAGGCCTGTCCATAAAGTGATTATCTCAGTGTGGAGACGAGAGAGGAAGAAAGGGAGTGCTTATTTCCTGTCTGTTTGGCTGGGAGCGTATGTGGCACGCATTCCACTTCGTGAACCAAAACCGTTCCTGCAGTAGACTTAGCAGACTCGGCTCCGACAGCACGCCCTCTTGCGTGATATTGCTCAATTATTGTTGAAAACAAGTAAACTCGCTCTGTTGGCGGATGAAATGTGCTTGTGGTTTAAGTTCAGCTGAGCGTCGGCTCGTAATTTGCCTCATTTAATTCAGGCATCACTATTCACATGTACTTTCTACATCTTTACCTTTGATCTTAAAAGAGTCTAACGTGAATCCTGACCGCCGAAAAATTGCCCATGTAAAGGCTTGTGTACTTCCTCAGGTTTTAGATGAAAGTAGCAAATTACACAAACCTGTCCTGCGTCTCTGCTTTCTACACCAATTTTCAGCTCTTCACACCAAAGGTTGATATTTTCTATCAATTGTTTTGACAATTACAGCACAGATCAAGCTGTCAAATGCAAAGGTGTTCATAAATGGACTTCATTTGCCTTATTTTATGGGACGAACCACTGTTCCATTTCATCCATTCAGGAACCTGGACGCCTCACTGATTCAGCTTTGGCTGCTGAGTTAATGTCACTAAGAAGAGCAGCAGAGTTCAGAGTTCTTCCTTCAGTTCTAAGCATTGCCGTTGGGTTCTGTCGAACCATCGGATTGTATCCGTACCTTAATCGTTACTGCTGTAGACCCGTGACAGAGAGAAATGTCATTCCCGGACTCTGACGTAGCTGGAGCCTGTAGGGATTTTTAACGACAAGCCAGAATTTGTGCTGTTGTGTGTCGGAATCGGAAAAGTTCATCAGTGAAGTTTGCTTGCCAAGTAAGAATGCGAAAGGTTTAGTAATAACCTCATTTATGTTGCTTTAACAAATCAATGCACCAAACGTTGACTAAAAAAACCCTAAATCAAGAAAGTATAACTCCTTAAAGCTAGATCACATTCTTTAATTACATTAACATTGTTAAACTAACTCAAACTTTCTTCAGCTCACGTATCAGGTTATAGCATCTGGTTAGGCATCCTTACGTCTTGGACATGCCCACGAATGACACAATGTTTCTCTACAACATTAGATAATTATTGACATTTTCTATTGGTAATGAAGTGCCAAGCCGAAATCGGCAATGGAAGGGCCGTGCTAACACTGGTTAACCATTGTTAGGTAAGGCAAACGTTTTTGCTTTTGCTTTTGATATTTACAATTATGGGTAAAAAGGATATTTAAATGTTTTGACCCCACACACTGTTGTAGTTACCTCTTTGGGGGGTCCAATTTGAACCCTGGAGATACACCAGTTGAACATGTAAGCTTAGTTGAATAACACGTGTATTTTAGTGGTAATGTCAATCCAGCTCCTAAATAAAATTGTAAGCTAGCGCAGGCGTTGCATTCGGCACATCCCCTGTAACGAAACGCTAAAACAAAAGCTTGAAATTAAATCTCAGGCCAGATCATGGCTTATTGTGCAGCGCAGAACGTCGCAGTCTTGAGGAACACGCTGTTCCTCAGATACTTTCCAGTTATGTGATCCTGAGTCTGGGCCAGCTCACTTTACTCCAGAGGAAGAGACCTAATGTTTGTGTTGGGTCAAAGAATTGTGCTGGACCCAACGGGAACACTTCGCTTTACAACAGTATCCATTCACATGGGTATTAGTTGTTGTTTTTTGTTGTTGTTGTTTTTATTGCAGGTTTCTCCTACAGGAACACACTGTTCACTCCGTTCCCGT
Organism: Notoglanidium macrostoma; assembly: GCA_030068235.1. Classification (NCBI taxonomy): domain Eukaryota; kingdom Metazoa; phylum Chordata; class Actinopteri; order Siluriformes; family Auchenoglanididae; genus Notoglanidium; species Notoglanidium macrostoma. Next base: position 1,558,103 of record JAQQZR010000020.1, read on the forward strand.
AGAGACTGTTCTTGAATAAGCCATGCGTTAGGGTCACTTTGGGCTAAATTTGTCTTTTTAATCTGACCCATTCACACAAAGAAACAGCAGTTCGTGGAGGTTGTTTGTGCTTTTTACACAAACATTAAGCATTCCATAGCTCCGAACCACACCCGTTTAATACATACACCCTTTTATGCACTAGTCTGCTGTATATGAAGCCTGTGTCTGGTTTTGACAGCACAAGTATCACATCACACTCATGTTCAAACCAGAGCACATCTTTGGTTTTCTACAATCTTACATATTTTGACGGTGTGTTGTTTCAAGCTTCTCCATATTATTGGACTGTCTTGTTGATGATGAACGATGATCCCACTGGAGACAAAGCTACATTGTTTGTTAAATTGCTATTCTGTACAACACAATTTCACAATCGTCTCTCAGTATTAGCGTTGGGTGGTCAACCACTGATGGTGGGAAAGTTCACCCGAGGGATAGATACGTACATGTACACTATTCAGTCTTTGCAGAAAATTGGCTTGAAGCCATTCTACAAGGATTCTTGTTGCTTCTGAGCTCAACTCTGTGGTGCATGTCTGCGAGATTCCTCTGCACTTGGTTGCTCGAAACCACACAAAGCTTAGGCCTTTATGTTGCACCGGGACTCTTCTTTTCTGTACGTACTGTAGCGTCCAAAGCTGTATGCTGTGAGAGTTGAATTCTTGACGGCTCAGGTGATAGTGTCCTACTTTACTTATATAAAATCATCTGCCAAATATGAAACCAATATATTTAAATTTCTGAATGTGTATGGTCCATGTGCATTGCGGACTTTTGTTTTTCCATTTCCAAATGAGCCGGGAGAACATCTCACGGCTTACATTGGCAAACTCTACAAGCTATTATGTGTGAAAATCCCAGCAGATCAGCAGTTTCTGAAATACTTAGACACGGCCAAAGGCTGAGATTGCTGAGATTTGTTCCCCCTCAATCTGATGTTTGATGTGAAGATTAGCCGAAGCTCTTGGTTAGATGATTGCATTAATGAGCAGGAGTAATAAAGTGGCTGGTGAGAACATGATGTTAGTTGGTTGGTGCAAATAACAATTACAATTTCCCTTTATAGATTTACAGTCAGTGCTAACCAGAGGTGGACAAAGTACACATCTCCGTTACTTGAGTTAAAGTATTGATACTCCTGTTGAAATATTACACCATTACAAGTGAATTTTGTTCAGTCAAAATTTTACTTGTGCTTTTAAAATCACTTAAGTATTCAAAAGTACTTTTTAATGTTGTGAATATTTAATATTGGTCATTTTTCTTGTTAATGTCAGCACATTGGTGTATTGCTGCCACAATGCGTTTACAGAACCCAATGACTTTGAGACATATATTTCTGAAAAAGCTTTAGTCAGTAACATCAATTCAGTGTTTTCGTAAGATAAGTATTAGCATGCGTCAGCCGCGGATTCACGCCGGACCCGGTCCCAATACAACAACTTGGAAGGCAAATGCATAAAAAGTCATTTGACCAACCATAACATGAAAAGAGCAAGTACAGAAAATTTTGTTTCAAATATGTACCTGGAGTTACCCAAGTGTTTACGTGCCTCGACGTGCTTTCTCAGGTTGGACGGTGAATTTTCTAGGCAGTGATGAAGTTTAAAACGATTCGAATCTTTCTTCATTTCAGAAATCGCAAACATGGATTTCAGATCAGGCTATGTGTGCTCCGGTGAGGAATCGTTAGTTTTATCTGCTTTAGCCACCGTTACCATCCCCAAGATCAAACTGACCTGGAACTGAACAAAAAATGCAGCAAGTACTATGAACCTGAGTGAAGGAGTGAGTAGTTTACTGTGCTTGGTTTTCTCTCGTGATGAACACAGTGTGTGGCCCGTCACATTTTTGGGGAAAAAAAAAGAAAATTCATCTGCTGACCTCGAAGCTATGCTTTAAAGTAACGAGAACCTTCATAGAAATGTAGTGTAAAGTCATAAGTTTCAGAAAAAAATTTAATATTCAAGTCAAGTACAGATGCTTGAAAAATGTACTCAAGTACAGCACTCAAGTAAACGTACTTCATTTCTGTCCACCCCTGTTGCTTATTAATACTTGCTGTAACAGTTCTGTAGATATTGTATTTCTTCTATTAGGAATGTACAAAGTTATGTTTTTAGGGGGCCATGCACAGAAGGTACATAAACACCCTACAGTGAACCTATGTTTTCTTCTTTTTCTGCGTCTTATCATACTTTTACATGGGAGTCTGTTGCAGCCCGATGAACGCTTTGTACGCTTTTTAGATTTTCCGTTATGTATCAACTTGTTCCTTATGCTTTTGTTGTAGGCACTGGGAGAGTCAGAACTGGCAGACGTCCTGAAGCAGTTTCTTCCCCTCATGAAGTCCAGCAGTGGCACAGATTCAGGTTCGGCTGATTTCAGCGTGGACGAGTTGCTCCTGCTGTTGGTGTACGTGTACTCGCTGGCTCAGGAGACGCCAACGAGTGGAACGCAGGATGAGGAGAAGGTGGAGGGAGAACTCATCGGGGCGCTGACACTTTTACTCACCCAGCAGACCACACTGAGTCCTTTGCTGCAGAGTATTACAGGTACAGCTGAGCTCAAACTGGAAATGGGTGATATCATGATGATGATGATGATAAATGATGCCAATCTACACTTCTTTTTCTCAAAAGGTTTTATTGAATAGGATATAAAGGTACAAAAATACAAAACATTTTATTTAGACCATCTTCAGTGCATGAAAAAAGCCCACCATAATCACCAGCTGCTCACCATAAGAAGTGCAAAGGTGTCGTCACATGACCATTTAGCTTAGAAACTCCACAAGTTAGTCTACTGCAATTAGTAATGTTCAGTTTGAGCATACAGTTCAGGTGTGGCGTTCACACCTCATTGAGCTGATGGATTTTTTGAAGAATGAATATATCTTCACTTTCAGTGACGTCAGTGCGATGTACACCATTACCCATGATGCAACATATCTGTTACAAGGCAGACATTCTGATTTCATAGCTATGTTTATGTTGCTTCTTTTGTGAAATTTTTTAAGTTTTAAAAAAAAAAAACGTCTTTCTATTTGGTAAAACACAACATGGAATACTCATAAAAATGTCCTACATTCCACTCACTCCCCCAGGTGACCGTTTACCTGCATGGAAGGTGAGTGCTCAGATCTCTCCTGGAAAATCTTTGCTGCTTGTATTGTAGTATTGTTGGGAATTTTTTGAGAGTAAAATACATAATGAAAGAGCAAAATGTTTTCAACAGACAGCCACTGGATTCCTTCCTCCTCGGACGTAGTGTCCTTACGCATTAGTGCACTTAATTCTGCACTAATGTGTGTATTGTGCTTATGTCAAGCACACGCGCACGTTTTTTTTCCCCTTTGTCAGATGCTGCTTCACTCAAACTCACATGCGCTCAGCATTTGCATTACAAAGTTGCATAGGTGATCACTCCACTGTAGACGGAGGGGTGAGCTTGTGTGGGGAGAAAGAGGAGGGCCGTACCTGTTGGCTCGGGGGCAAGAATTTTCGCAGCCCCCCAGAATTCTAGTGCTAAGCATGTCAGTGGGTGAATCACAGCAGTCGTAGCCCCCAACTGGTCTGGCACCCTGGACGACTGCTCAGTTTGCCCTGCGTTCCACCGGCCCTGTGTACTAATCTTCCCTTCCTTCTCCTTCTCCTTCGTGTCATTATAACTGAGTATATGGGACATACAGTAAGTACACAAAGAAAGATGGCTGAAGATTTAAGTACAGCCATTCTGTTCACTGGAGGTCAGATCTAGACTACTCATCCTGCACTTTGAGTACTCCTTGAGCACTCCTGACACAACCCCAAAGCATTCAGTGAGTCCCCAAAGAGTTAAGTTCACATTCCAGTTCACATTAAGAATGAATCAGTTCCAGCATGTTTATCACATAACACAACACAAGCGAATCCCAGCACTCTGCTAGTTAGATCACCTGATTCTTTTTTTAACACAAGTTCATCATTCGCAAGGCAATCGTCTGCTTTTGCTCGTTTAATTCTGTAAGCATTGCTCTGCAATCATTAAGCTGTTATAGCAACTGTTGCAAAACATACAAGCTGCAACTACACCACACGCAAGTCATCTCTAAAAGATTCCTTTCCAGCATTTCTCGCACTCGACGGCTTTTTTTTCCCTCCTTGGTCTGTTAAATATTTTTACCAACCGATCATTCATGTTGTTCTCTAAAAAAAGAGAAATTATATACTGTTCTGCCAGAGACCAGCCCTTTTCCTACAACCCTCGTGCTAAATATGTGGACATCCTGACCGATATTTCATCACGCTTGGCTTCTCTGAACACTATGGTCACAGCTTGCGACTTTCTACCTTCCAAGAACAAGTGTACTTCAGAAACGTGTCAGGCCATAACACGACCATAATAGGACCACCTGTAGTGTCACGTCATCTCCGTTAGCCCAAACTCGACCGCTCGCAGTCGGTCCACACACCATGCACGTACCACAACACAGAGGGAACAGCGAAGGATCCGCCCTGACACAGGAAAGATTCACTGGACTTGATCTCAGGACTGCAGCTGCACTGCCAGGGAACCCATGACTTCATACATAATGCATTACTGGAGACAGGGTGGAGCAGACGGAGGAAGAAACAAGAAGTAGTAAAGAAGAGTAAAGAGAAATAGAGCGGTTACTGGAGCACTGAAAGGGTTAACATGCATCCAGCGTTGATACCTCTGGCCTCTATCTCACTGTGGCCTGCTTTCTGAGTGACAGAAATATTTGCTCACCACCTTTACCACACTACATCACTCTCTCTGCCTCACACACACACACACACACACACACACACACACACACACACACACACACACTCACTCAAGTTATTGAGTACAAAATTATTAATGACAGCATGCATCTGAAGCGCCGGAGCGCCTGCTATTCTCTTCTTCTTTGTTCTTTGTCTACTTCTTGATCGGGTGAGGGCTGATTCGAACCACCTGATTCTGTGGGTTTTTAAAGAAAACCTGCGACTGTGAGATTGAAATCCAAATTCTTAGCATCACAATGCAGCTATTCATAGATCTAACCAACTAATGGCTCGAGTTACTTGCAATCGTTCTGTATATTTTATTAATTCAGAGCAGAATTTCAGAGCATTAGGGGTGGGTGGGTGTGTGTGTGGGTGTGTGTGTGTGTGCGTGCGGGTGGGCAGGCGGACGGGCGGTTGTTTCACTTCAAGGACATCTGAATCTGACGAGAGCTCAATTCCTAACCTTGAGTCCAACCCCAACCACAACACACCATGACTGAATGCAGTGTGTGCGTGTGCGTGCGTGTGTGTGTGTGGTCTGAAAGCCACTGTTCCTACTTCTACATTTATAATCTCATAACCTCATCTACTTATGGAAAAACAACATGTAATAATTTTTTTTTTTTAATGCTACATTTACAATTGGAAATGAGTTCTTGAGGTAAAATCACAAAGATGTATCATCTCTTCTGTTGAGTAAATATTGTTTTCTTAATAAAAAGTCAAAAGACATTATGTTGATTAGAGAGTGTGATGTTACCATAGGCTCTAATGCTGTGATAACATGCAGAAAAAAAAAACAGTCTAATAAGGGAAAGAGCTTTTGTGCAATTGACTGGACAAATCCGATTCAACAAGAAATCCGAGCTCTCTTTTTACAGACTGCCAAAAGCAAAAGGAAAGAGAAGGAAATGGAGGGAGTATTATGTTTAAGCCTGACTACAGCCTTCACAAATGTTTATTAAGAAAAGGTTTATTTCTTATTAAATGTTTTCATTTTTAATGAACGTTTGTAAATAATTATTGTTGGTTATTAAGAAAACGAAACAACGTTTCTTCATTTAATTTTATATCAAAATTATAGTGGGGAAATGGAATCGTGAACCCCCGTATCGTGAATCGAACCGAACCGTGAATTGGGTCAATCGTTACATACCTACACAGGACTGGTCCTGTGCTATACTGATTTTTCCCTGCACGGGAGTTTCCGTTTTAAAACATTACAATAAATGATTTAATCATGTAAAAGAATAAAAAAGACAAGAAAATAAATATTTCCACCATTTCAGGTTTAAGGAGAGCAGCGGAGGAATCGGCTGTGCAGTCAGGGACTGTGGGAATTGCAAAAGCTCAGCTGGATGGTGGATTTTTAGGCGATTCTGAACTAATGCTCAGCTATATAAAAAAAAATTTGTACATATTGTTAGAATTCTTTTACAATGGGATGTTTTATGTCCAGATTTTTACTGTTGATGCTACACTGCAGGAGTTCAAAAAACAGCACATTTAATCTCTTTGTAACTAGCTTCACAATTAATGTTATTTGTTAGATTTATCGCTTCACTCTTACCAACTTCTTTCCCTCCGTCTCTCACTCAAAAAGCTGTCTTTAACCATTTTTGCCCTGGAAATTGTCCATTGCATCTCTAATAAGTACATGACCGACGTTAGCTGAGCCGACACGCCTACTGATTTACTGGGTTAGGGTTCTTTGAAGAAAGCGTAGGAACATTCTCGAGTGGAGAGCATGTAAGCTGGGGGAAGGGGGCGGGGCTTCCAGGCAGTGTCGGGTAATATAAGAGCGTACAAAATGTCTGCACTGATCATTCCTGATTGTCTATTGGCTCATCTTCCATGGATTTGGTGGAGAAAAAGACTGCTCTTTGGTCTATTTTTGAGTGACTACTTAAACTAGTGTGCACTGATGTTAATTTGCAGAGCTCCTACACAAAAAAGGTTGGCAGGTCTGATGATGATGATGATAATAATAATAATAATAGTAATAGTATTGCAAGCGCATACAGAGTGGACATTTTGATAACAGTTATCTGATCACAAACGGAATTATTTCGGCTTATGGACTTTAGGCTTAAAACATGATCAAATCGTACGAAAATCAGACTTAGCTAGACTGCGTATGGACATGTTTAGGCAGATGGACTGCGTTTGCCACTGCGTTTCACCTCCTCTCATGATTTTTGCCGGCAGTAAGCCAAGACCGGGTCTGATGATGATGATCATAATCAGCTTTTTTTTTTTTTTTCTGAAGAGAATAATGCACACCATAACTTCTTCTCTTTACCTTTGGTTCAATACATTGTGAGTGCAGTTTGCATTAAACACTTAGCTCCGACATTACCCAGTTACTCAGGGGTTTGGGTTACACATAATCGGCTTCATTTATCACTCTGGATACAAATGTGTTTATTTGTAAATTCTTTTCTAGGAGCATTACATAAGAAATTTCATGAGTATCCTGTACATTAGGGAAAATGTTAGTCTCCTTCTTGTGTGTGTACAAAATTAGCTGCATATCATAGAATTTGCTACGAGTTACTCTACTTTTATATATGAATTACGCCATCATGTTGAAGTAGCTTATTAAAGCTATCGCAATTACACCCAAATCAGTGAGTGATAAGTGACCGATCTGGTCTGTCTAAAGCCTCGTGGCGTTGTAGACTTCCTAATGTGCTGCAGACGCTTCCTGTGAACAAATGTCCTTCTGCTTTTCTAACATGGCATCAGGGAGGGTGGGAGGATTTCTGGCACAACAATATTCTTTTAACCTCACTTAATTCAAATCTCATTCTACATTCACAGGATTCTGATTTTTTTTTGCACAGATCGGATTCGCCTGTCTTGTCTGTTTGGGCGAGTCATTTGTGTCACCATCAACAAAAACCGTATTTGTGAGATGACTCAAGGTATTAAAACTGACAAAATGGAGGCACTAGTAGCTAATGTAGGCATCACACTTTGCTCTGGAGGACGGCAACCAGTTTATCATCTGTAGCTCTCCTCCATTGTTGATTTGCTGCGCTACTGATGTTCTAACGATTTGTTATAGCTTGATGAAAAATGCTACCCTAGCGCACGAGTCGATAGCAGAGAATAAACTCGATCTCGGCCATAGCCCTTAACCTATCCCTAAACTTGAGACTTAAAACTTAAGATTAACTCTAAAATCTTGACCTTAAACCTAGCACACAACCGCTAAGTAGCATATCTCGACATTTAGCCCGAGAGGACAAGTCGAGAGTACACCTGACGACGACACGCTCGGCGCATGCGTACAGGCAAAAAGCCACATGAAGTCCCATCGGAGCGTTCTCATTCAGGTCGCATGGCCACGAATCGGATACATATCGAACTTAGTACCACATATGAAAATGTCTCGAATCTGATTTGAAAAGATCAGATCTGTCACATTAGGGCAAAGAATCAGATTTGAGTCACTTCAGCAAGGCAGTGTGAACGTAGACAAAGTAACCACTCAGAAAGTCATTTTTATTGCCGTTTGCTTGTGTTTTCAGTTCTGTGAGTTTTACCTTGTATGGAGTTTTGTGGGTGTCGCCAAATGCACCTCCGCTACGCTGGCATGTGGCTAGTAATTTACAATTTTAATGATTAGCGTTTATTAACATGTACACATGTATGAATTAAATCAGCGTTTCTGAAGCGTTTGTGAACCCTCGGGATGTTTGGCTCAGTACACAAACTGATTGAAGGCCCAGTGTGTGTGTGTGTGTGAACAGAGATTTCAGCTGTGCTGAGGGTTAAACAGCTCATTCAGAAGTATGAATAAATGAATGGACACTGAACTCTGTTCACCTGACAAACTAACTTTTTGTCCTGTTTAACTTATAACCCGCCTCCCTCTCTTTCCCTCTCTCTCTTCTGCCTTTTACACTCTTGCATTTACACACACACACACACACTTAGATTTGGACACACCTGTTTTACTGTGTGTGTGTGTGTGTGTGGAGGATGTTTAGGAATATAGGAGTTATCTGAAAGTCTGGAATATCTGAAAGTTATGA
>JAQQZR010000020.1:1571368-1587454 GCA_030068235.1 Notoglanidium macrostoma
TGTGTGTGTGTGTGTGTGTGTGTGTGTGTGTGTGTGTGTGTGTGTGTGTGTGATGATTAACATCTTATATTAATTATCGTGCACACACACACAGAGCTTACTAGGATTATGCCTTTGCTAACCCGTAGGAAATTAATGGTCACGCTAAAATTAGTGGGAAATTAATCATCAGTCTTTCTGATGAAAGGAAATTAAACTAATTCCAGCTTCAGGACACGAAGTGCATGAAGAAGAGCTCCGTGATAGGAGAGTCTCATCATCCAGTCCGAAATATGAAACCACACCGAGTGTGCAGGCGCACATTACCTTATTTGTCTTATTTTCTCAGATTAATTTGATTAAGTGAAATTTTATTGTGCTATTATTTAGCCTGAGACTCTCCACATGTTGTAGCATTGACTTCATTTAATGGGGCGATTCTGAAACACTCCAGAGTGGCTTTGGCAGTTGTCCTGTAAAGGTGAACTTCTGCCCCAGTCTCACGTCTCTTCTAAGACCTCTGCTGAGGTCGACCGCTCTACGACCCTACACTCTACACTGCTACGTGCTGGGCCCGCGGCATCACTCCAGAAGACGCCGGCAGACTCGACAAAATCATTACGAGAGAAAATCAGACATGGGTTCCAGACTGGAGATGATGGTGGAGAGGAAGAGACTGTCCAAGCTCACTATCCTCATGAGCACTCAGTCACACCCACTCCATCCATCAGTCACTGCACAGAGGAGCACACTGAGCGGGGCGTTACTCCTCTGTCTGTGTAGAAAGGAGCGCTTTTGACAGGTCCTGTCTCCCCGCAATCATCAGGTTGTACAACTACTCGCATTACTTTTCCACCTGAGAAGGCACGCTGGTTTTTCTGCGCTACACCTTGGAAGATAATCATTCTACTTTAAGAATTTTCCTTGATACACTGCTGCACAATGGCTTTTTTGCACAATGTCATAACTTGCATATGCGTTACCAGAATCTGGTTATATTCTTTCACATAACCTAGATTCTGTTTATATATTCACTACAGCTTTGTCCATTTGTATAGCCTATTATAGCTTATTTTGCTTATTCAGTGCTCCACGGCATGCAGCTTGCACTGCCTTGCCAATTCCCAAATTTTGGTACTGCATAACAGAAACTCATTGCTATGAAACCTCTAGTTAAATCGATTTATTCCTCATATTTCTATAAAAAAAAAAAAAAAGCAATGAATATTAATAACCATTCACTCATTTATTATAAATATTATTGACCGGTCTCAGTGAAATCTGGCCGATTGGAGTGGCATAGAAGAGCACTCTAGAGCAGTTCTTTAAAAATATATATACACAGAGATGGTGTTTGAGCAAGACTGTAGTGGATGCCATTAGCAATTATTTGTGACAGGAAATACTTCAGCTCATAAAGAAGCAATAAACAGGACACTTGGTCCCACTGAGTCACTTGGGGACCGTCACCCCTGCCACACACACGTCCAAACACACGACTCGGTTCAGCCACGAGTCCACTGAGGATTATCTTTAGCTTATTCACTCATAAACACACACACTCAGAGAAAGTTATTTTCTCTCTGGGGGTCTGGCCTACAGGCCTCAAACACACGACTGTCTGGAACATCGCTGGGATTAAACATTTTTTTTCTTCACCCGGGTCTTTCATCCTTCCTTCTTCTTCCTGCAGTCTGTCGGAGTGTTTTTTGTGGAGGGGGGTTGGTTAGACATGGATAGGCCTGGGTTTTATCCAGTGACTGATGGTTGAAATACTGTATAGGGAGACCTGCAAGTTGCAGTTACAAATGGCATCTCTGAGTGCTTGCTTTTTACTACTTTGCTCCTCTGCCCTTCTAAAATTTACTTCTTTGTTTAATTCCCTCAGTGACCGTTAGGACACCGACTTGAACCCTTTTTACCCCGTCCGTCCCCCAATAAGTGATTTTTACATCCACTGTATCTCCCCGATTCCTGCAGCATGTCGCTTTCTACTGCGTGTTACAGAGTATTCTTACTTATTCTCATTCCCCTCAGGTTTCTTTTAATGCATGCTATAACTATAAGTGTAACTTTTTCATAACATGTACGTCAGTGCTCTCTTTTTGGATCCACGTCTTCAGTTGTAACTACTTGTACATGTGAAACAAGTCTGAATGTGAATGTGTGTGTGTATTAGTCAGCGCTGGGCTCCAGATGGAAGGCCTCCTGTTGTTCGGCACTGGGCAGGCCATTTCCTGTTTGGAGGTCTGGTGTTAATCAAGGCTTGAGCCAGGGGGAATGGCCCCACTGCTCTCGCCCTCCCCTGTTCCACTCCCCCCATCTTTACTACTAACTTTTTGGCCTTTTTGTGGTCCTTATTCAGCACTGCCTCTTGATACCTTTTTCTTTTTTTTTGTTGGACTCCTTTTCTTCCTGCACTGCTCTACCTCCTCCTCAGAGTGCGAGCTCTTTCTCCAGCATTTATGTTTTTATCTAATCACTTTGCCTTCTTCTCAGCCCTTACTCCTTTTATCTTGTTTCTTTCGTGTTGCCACCTTTCTGAGGCCAGGTTATGAAATCCCTAACAACTTGTTCTTTTAATGGATTTAAGCTACTAAGTCTGGTCGAGATTACTGTCCTCCCATTTTAGTCTCTTTCTCCCACCTGTACGTTTTAACGTCTTTCTGCGCTCATAAAGATATGACGGTGTTTCGTTTACATCTATCACCGTCTTTATACCATTCATGGTTTCAGGATTCTCTCTCTCTCTCGCGTGCGCTCTCTCTCTCCCCATCTCCTCTTTTATCATTCCCTCTCTGTCTGTTTCTCTTTCCCCTTCATTCTTATCTTATGTGCAGCACATATATCCCTGGGAGAGACAGTAAGCCTTGCCTTTTGATGCTGAGAACTGCTTTCCATCACAGGGACATGGTGTGTGAACTCACTCACTTTATACCTGTCTAAACTGTGTGTGTCTGTGTAATGCATGGTTCTACAAGCAATCCCGTGTGCCATTATAAGATTGCTCTTATTCCCCATACCTGCAATCATGGATCACTATCTGTTGTCTCATAATGACTCTTAGCAGTTTGGCACATGTTTAGTCACACATTAATCTTGAAATAGAAGTTTGATGAACCTAAGATGTCTCAGATACATTTTTTTTTATAATATGATACATGATGCTCATGTGTGCGTACATAAATGTGATACATGATGCTCATAATGCATGATTATTTTTAATAGTGATGCTGAATTTGACCATGATTACATCTAAATCTTGTTGCTTTTTAGATTCAGGATTGTAAAGCGGTAATCTCATCTCTTACCTCCTTCCATGGTACCTTGCACTCACATGGGCCCTTACAAATTATACACATTTACACAAAACCACAGGCTCACATAGATACTTTTGGTTCATGTGTTATTTGATTTGGTTTCTCAGTGTACATAATTAAAGGAAGCAAAGAGTATGTGGGCATGTATGGCTGATTGTATAAATCACTAGTTTATAAATCACAATATTGCACATTGCATCCAGCTGTTATTTTCTTTTTTTTTTTGGTTCATTGGTCCAAATATCTAGAGCACATCAGATTTCTGCAGCGCTACAGCTCTGTCATTTGGCTCAGTTGGAGCTTTGTGGGTCAGTTTATCAGATCACATTTCATATAAAAAATATACTTACCTGGAACCCAAAATACACAGCACGTTTGCTTCACTTCCAACTGTTGAGTTGATTTAGGCTCTAAATGCTTTCGCAGGCTGCTGGAACTGGACCCAGATACTTGGCAGTTGTTCTGGACCACACCCGAGTGTTCTGTGCATTTCTTTTCAAGTCTCACACAGACCATTCCTGACCCTTACATTTTGTCCCACTCTTACCTAAGCTCCAGTAGCAAGAACTCACATACTCTGAGTACCTTTCTATACGATCTTGTAATTGCATTTTTGACCCTTCCCTAATACCTTATTCCACCAATCTATAGTACCACAAACTCATAGGAACCCTTTTTTTACTCTTTCCCAGTCATAGACCCTTATAGAGTAGCACAGCCTCAGCAAACCCCTTTAGCCCCCTCTGTAGTATGTCATAATGGCCAAGACCCTTCTAAATCATACCATAGTATCCTACACCAATGGTTCCCAATCCTGGTTCTGTACTACCCTTGTACTGTAAGAATCAGCTGTAACAGTTGGAAACAACGGTCCTCGACCCACCTACACCTTTCTAGATCCTTCAACAGTTCCCTGACCTGGTTAGACCCCATTAGACCTTTTCAAGGTACCCTAGACTCGGGTATGTTGTAACAGACCGGCCCGTAGTACTCAGGTGGTCATAGTTTTTGACTAGTTCAGACTTGTTCTTGGTAGAGCCAAGTTGACTCTTGTTGGAGTAACAGCTTTAAGTCTGTTGAGGTAAGTTTCTACCAGCGCACTGTTTGGGAATGATTTTTGCCCATTGTTCCTGGCAGATTTGTTTCAGGTTCTTCGGGTTGATATGCTTGTGGACTGCAATTTTCAACCAGTGCCACAGATTCGTGCTTGGATTGAGATCTCGACTTTGACTTTAATATTTTAGAACATTGAACTTTTTGTTGTTCAGTCACTCCTGCATCGATACCCCTTACAGGCCAGTTGTATGCAGAGCCCTTGGTATCATTGATTGATGCGCCAGTCTCTACCACAGATCTCTGTAGCTCCTTCAAAGTGATTGTTGGCCTCTTTGTGGCTTCCCTCATCAGTCATTTCTTGCTCTGAGTTTTGAGGGATGTCCTTGTCTAGGCAGTGCCTGGGTGGTATGATGCAGCTTCCATTTCTTCACAATTGGGCTCACTGGGACATTCAAACACTTGGATATTATTTTGTAGCATCTTTCTCTCTTGTACATACCTATAACTTTGTCTCTAATTTACTTCAATGATTTTTGGTGAATGGGTTTCACAGCTTTCCTTCAGATTCACAGTCTGAAACATGGAACTTAAAATATAGAGGTCTTTAATCCAGAAAAGTGACATCTTTTTAACGATTCACAGGTAACGGCCAATTGTAAGCTAATTGCGTTCTCTTTAGGGTAATATCTTTCATCTGTTTAAACTTGGAGCTTCCACAGCACAGGTGAATACTTATGCAAACAGCATTTTTCAGTTAGAAATTTATGTCACAGAATATTTTCTTACATAAAACCAATATCACTGAAGACTATTAATGTGGATCAGTTTTTCAAATATAAAATACTAAAGTGTGAAATATCTGTCATTTGTAGACCAAACAAATCTGATGACTTGCAAGGCTGATGCAATCTGATGCAAGGCTCTGTATAAGGTGATAAGCCCAGAGTTTCTTCCACTCTTTCAAATGGGCTTCAGAAAAAAAAAAGTCCTTAAAGGCCAAATTAAAAAGGAGCATTGCAGGAATGATGGTGGTGTGTGTATGTATATGTATATGTATTTCTACATTATCTCCAGTCAGTAACTTACTTGTTATAGCAGGTCTATATAGCAGGTCTATCCATGATCTATCCTAGCTATGAAATTACTATATCCATCGACTGTAGAAAACACTGACAGTTCAGCTCCTTTGCCTTTCATTCAATAGAAATGAAGCCAAAATTTCTCCGCCATGTTGCCAAATTTGGAGCCAGATTCTGCACAGTAGAGATGAGAATAAAAGTCAGCTACCCACACTCATTTGCAATGTCCACCCATTGGACCCTCCCCTTTCTCCCCATACCATGGTCCAGCACAGAATGTCTTCATTGTGGAATCAATCTTAAATCTATCCAGAGTTTAAATAGATTCAGCTGGAGTTATGTCATTAATACGGAGGTGTCTGTGAAGGACGTTTATCACGAGTATGAACTGGAAATTCGTTGACCTTGAGGCAGCTAAAGCAGAATGCTTAGGCAGCCCATTGTGAGCTAATAACTCATTATTTGGGACACATGGTTAATCTGAGCACAGTGTAACCTAACAAACCTCTTAAAAAATCCATCCTAATGTTATTAGTAGTGTGTATGTTCACTGACAAGCAAATGACTTTTGCTCAGACTTCGATAGCTGACTGGCTGACTGTCATTAATAGTGTAATAATACAGCTATTAAGGCGGCTGTATGGCTAGGTAGCTAGTGTGATTAAACTAGCCTTTTCCTGTTAAATCTCTCAACTTTTCAAAACTTTTTAATATAACTGAATATGATGGTAAATTCTGTGGTGAAATTAGCTGGCTGACAACAGCTGATCTCTTCTGCCAAGGCTGTCAATCACTTCATTCCCAAAAGTAGCCATGCCTTCTTACGATGTAGAATAATAACTTTATAAAACAAATTTCTGGGGAAAAATGAAAAAAAGTCCATATATCAGCATAGGGAAAACTAACCGTATTGGACACTGTACATGGAAAGACAGTTTAGACAAGAAATATGACATGGAGAATAGGCTGTTTTATCATTGAAACACATGGGGGTGAGCAGGGCTAAGTATTGTACTGCAGCCAGCCAGCAGGACCATCATATTAAAGAGCGTTTTTGTCTCCTGACTCAATTTTATTTAAACAGAAAAATTCAATACACTGCAGCTTTAAGCTTATAAAACCTTGTGAAAGAAGGCTGGAAAATAATCAAATGTGAGCCTCATACAAGTGGGAATAAGGGAAGAAAAAATGTTCCCCATTAAACAAGGAGAGATTGAAGCGCCAGCAGCGAAAGGATTTTGGTAGGATTGATGATAAGTCATTGGAAAGGGATTTTAAATGGATGAACACTATCATATATTTAACAAAATTAAAAATTTTATTTTACTAAACACATCAGCGAGTGACTGGAATTTTCTGAAAGTCATAGTAAAGGTGTATTAAATTGAGTTAAGAGGTGGTGATTATTCCACTCAAACGTTCAGCTTTCAGCTGATCATTAAAAACTGAATCTACTCGCATTTCAATCTTACAACGTTGTAAATATCACTTAGACTTGAGTTGAGTTAGTCTTTTCCATTGACGCAAGCACAGATTTACTTTTTAACCAGGTGTTCCTGTCTTTTTTTTTTTTTTTTCTTTCTCGTGGATGTTTCTTCTGCTTTACTACATGAGGTTAAATGCTATTATTGAAAACTTTTTATAGGTATGATTCAGTTTTTCACCTATTACATGAGTTTAAGAAAAAAGACTTTTTTTTCTGCCCTGCTCTGAAAGGGTGCCAATAGTTTCTGGAGTTTTCTGTAAGCCCACATAATTGTATTTTCCCCCTCGCGTCTGTGTCTCAGGTGTGAATTCACTACACTTCATATACACTGCATACACACTGCATACACTACATACACACTACATACACACTACAGTACATACACATTACATACACACTAAGCACACACTGCATACACTACATACACACTACACACACACTACAGTACATACACATTACATACACACTAAGCACACACTGCATACACTACATACACACTACAGTACATACACATTACATACACACTATGCACACACTATGTACACTACATACACACTACGAACACACTACATACAAACTGCGCACACTACGCACATACTACACATGCTACATACAAACTACACACACTTCATACACAGTACATGCACACTACACACACACACACTATGTATACACTATGCAAATATTACATACACACTACATAAACACTATGCACACACTACATATACACTACACATTACGCACACACTACACACACACCCCATACACACTAGACACTACGCACACACTACACACACGTATATATCTACATAGGGAGCGGGTCCGCCGCCACGTTGCACCACTACCGTAACCGAGAACGGACAAGGTGCTCTACAGAGCGCCTTCAGTGTTTTGCCTTTTTACAAGTGGCAGCGTGAATCCGGAAGGAAAACGAAGAAGAAGAAAGTTAACATAAATAAGAGGAAGTGTTTGCTGGTGCTGGCTAACAAGCTTGAGAACTCATATTTTGAAAATAAATGGAGAATCATACTTATTATTTAACACCAAAAAAGCAAGGGAGTGTGAATGTAAGTACTTGGAAGTATGCTATGGGCACCTGACCGCCACCGTACGCTGTAATACATGCTTGGAGAATCAGGGAGGGGCGTTCAGGTGGTCTGATCTGATCCAAATCCTACATAGTGAACTTTTAAAGTGTGTTATATTGTATATACAAGTTATATAGAGTATGTAAGTTACATACAAGAAGCCAGTTAGCTGCCTGGCTTGTTGTTGACATGAAAAGATAAACATGGAGACGGCCATGTTTTTGATGCACAGAAGGCACTTGAAAATGTCATTCGGGGCTCCTTCTGAAGTACGCTGAATACAGGGAAAGATATTCCCCATGCGCACAAGTGCAGTGTTTCTTTTCTGGTATCGCTTACATTACTAGCAATTTAAATGTCTGAAAATTGACTTATTGCCTAATCACGGAGCTGTTATTCTTTTGTTGTTTAAAGTCTCCTGGACTTCTTGCTGTGATACTAAGAAAAGCAGAGAGTATCGCTAAATAATCACCTAGCAAAACATTCTCAGAGCAAAACAGCATGCTAAAGTTGCCACATGCTACAGTATCGTTTTTCACAACCGTCCTGCTGCCAGGGAAATCAGAAAGCATGACTGCGGGAAAACGTAAAAGAGTATTCTTGAACTGCGTGAGCCTCGCACTTTCAGATAATACATCAGATATTGTAATGGCTTCAGGTGAAATATCCAGTCCAATCAGATTTCCCGGTGTGTCTAGCTGTAAGTGTTGGTGATAGAGCTGTGTGTGTGTGTGTGAGAGCGTGCGTGCATGAAGCGTGTGTCTTCAGAACAGGAAGAGTTGGTTGATAAAAGAAGCAGACATTACTAAGAACTTCCTCCTGCGATAACGTTCCCTCTCCATCTCCTGCGCTCTGTTCTTTCTCATATATAACACAATAATGTAAATAATTATTCTTTTTTGTGAAGGCGAAGCATATCACTGATGCATTTTCTCGGAAATATGAATCACAAAGTCACCAGAAATGATTGTGCTTTCTCGAAAACACACACACACACACACACACACACACACACACAGACACACAGTGTTGTTTCTCATGCCTCCAACAAGGTCAGAGAGGTTTCATAGATCAGATACAAACATTTCTCTGACCTCCACCCTGCTCCTCTACTAATGCAATCCAGGAGTGTTCTGTATTTTTCTTTCTGAAACACACACACACACGTGCATACACACGTAGCAAGATATGTGTGCACTCACACACACACCCTCAGAGGAGTTTGTGGACCAAAGGTTAATCATGTATTTTCATCAGTTCACCCACATTGCTGTCTGTCAGTGTGTGTGTGTGTGTGTGTGTGTGTGTGTGTGTGTGTGTGTGTGTGTGTGTGAGATTCAGAGTGCGTCTGCTTTCCATGTGTTTGTGATTTCTCTTGTATTTCTCCCAGTAAAAAACTGCTTTCTCAGCATAAACTTTGCTCTTTTCTCTTTATATCCAGAAAAGAATTTTTATGTGGATTTTACCTGAATTTATCACAGTCATAAATGAAAATTTATTTGTAAATGGCATTTGTATTTTTTTTATTTTTTAAGTATGACATTTTTAGTTGTTTTTAGAAAAGGACCTTTTCAGCAAAAATTCAACCATACATTATTAAATTCATGCAAAATGCTTAATGCAAATTTCACTTGCACAGGAAGTACCACTGATCCACTTGGTGACCTTAAAAAGGCTCCTTAACACACACTAAAGCAATGCTGGAACCTCAGGAAGTGTGTTTAGAAGTAATTCACTAACCTGAGGTGAAATGTATCCTACACCTTAAGGTGTAATGTGGAAGAGGTTTCAAGTGTGTGTGTGTGTGTGTGTGTGTGTGTGTGTGTGTGTGTGTGTGTGTGTGTGAGAGAGAGAGAGAGAGAGAGAGAGAGAGAGAGAGAGAGAGAGAGAGAAATAGATGGAGTTTTATATATTGAAGTAACATTTTTTAGTTTGTTGGGATGATGTTGGGATGGCTAGCTGGACTCATTAGTATTTTGGACAAAACTGCAAAATATGACATCTGGCAAGTGAAATTATCTTGAATATAGTGATACTGATCTATTGTAAGATTATAATGCACATATGAGATTAATAATTTTCTGTTCAGCATTTTTGCACATTTGAAGTTTGAAATAGTTTTATTCTACTGGATAATTTTCAACTTTAAGCATTTATTTCTAGAAAGAAGCAAAATTCTCTGCCATTAGTTAGTGATTAGTGTGTGTGGTGATTAATCTGCCCTGTGGTGCTATGGAGGTCATGGTCATGGTGCACCATGTCGGGTCATAGTTTCTTTAAAACATTTTATTTCTATGGCATGCCATTTTGACTTTTAATGGTAGAAGCCACAAGTCAGGATTAATTGTTACTAGTAGAAATTCAATGTCCACATACCCGTTATTCAGATTTGAATAGCCTTAATTGAATTTCAGATACCAGTCAAAAGTTTGGACACACTTACTCTTTCATAGGTTTATCTTTATTTTCACTGTTTTCTGCATTGTAGAACAATACTGAAGACTTCAAAACTGTGAAATAACACATATGGAATTATGTTGTAAACAAAAAAGGGTGAAAAACAAATTATTTTAGATTCCTCAAAGTAGTCATTATAGCTTGAAGCTTTGTACACTATCAGCATCATCTTAACCAGCTTCATGACGTAGTGTGTTGAAGGTTAATTTCAGTAGTAAAAACTGAATTTCAAATATCTGTAGTTATATTTTTTTACCGGTCAAAATTTAATTGTAGATATGAGAGACAGGATTTGAATGCAAGTCAGTGGCGATTTATTACTAGTCAAAATTATAGATATCTTCAATATGTTGACTAGTAAAAATACAATTCTTACTAGTAAAAATTAACTTGCATATATCTTGATTTCAAATCTTGACTTGTAAAAGTTGTATTTGAGGTCATTTCAAGCCTAGAAAATCGACAAACCTTTGTTTTGACCAAAACTGGTGGCTTATGCGGACCATAAGGATTTACATGTTTACATAAGAACGAACTACAAAGTTACAGAACCTGCACCTGTATGTAAAGGAGTGGACTGACAGAGCATGAATAAAATTTGCCTGCCAAAATGTGACATTTCTTCAAATGGGGAGTTCATGCAGAGAAAATAATAAGGCAAAAGTCTCATGTGACAGCCAAGTGTGGGGATGATGTGGTGAAGAATTTCAAGCGGTTATAGGACTTTATAGGTCTGCTTCGAAGAGAAACTTTTCAAACATAGCAAATTTCAGGAATAAGTGTCTGAAGGAATTGTAGAACAATACTAAGATAAGCAAGGTTACCACTGCGTAATCGGATTAATCCAATCCATAGCTTGATCTTTTAAAATCTAAAATGAACATTAGATCATTCGTAAGCAAACTTAATATAAACAGTGAATTAAAGTCAATCAATGAAATCCAAAATTGAGCACTGTTACTTTATTGTCTTTAAGCCAGTTTGTTACAACTTGTGTTTAGGATCACTATCCTGCTGACAGTCACTGTTATCACCAACTTTCTGCCTGATGCCTTGAGGTGTTGCTTCACTATTTCTAGGTAATCCTCCTTCCTCATGATGCCCTCTATTTTCTAAAGTGCACCAGCTAGCATTCCTCCAAAAGGCTGGTGATCACCTGCAGTCTTCAGACTGGCTTTTATAAGCCGGTCTTGGAGTAGAGGCTTCTTTCTTACATGCAGGTCATGGTGATGTAGGTGGTTGCTCATACTCTGGTACCTGATGCCTTCAGCTTCTTCACCAGTTATTTTGTTGTTGTCTCAGGGTTCAGTCCTACCTTTTGGACCAAAGTTCCTTCATCTCTGGGGGTTAATTTCCTGAATGATGCATTGCCTGTGTAGTGCCATGATTTTTATTTTTGCATACAGTTGTTTGGAAATTTCTTCTCATGGCGAACCAGGCAGCTGTTTTCGGAGGTCTTTTCTGAGTTGAATGAAATTTCCCATGTTATCAAGGTAGAAAAAAAACAGGCACTGGGTCCTTACAGTACCTTATAGCCGCAGATGTACTTTCAGTTTACTTCTAATTATGACAATTGGCCAATCAGAAGCATTTAGTCATTACATCTATTTCTGGAATCTTCCAGACTGTCAAGAATCAGTCAACAGTCAGATTTTCAGTTAAACGCATACACAGGTTTCTTAACCTGACCAAGCTGAACCTTTGTGAACAGGAGTAATGGGCTAATAGAAGGAGACTTATCTTGGCTACCTTCATGTCTGCTATTGATACGGCATGATATGATAAAAATATTACATAAACGCTGCAGCATCTAACTGGAAACATCTGTCTACTGTCTGTTTCTTACTGGTGAACTCTTCTGCTCACATCACACTGAGGATCCTGAAAGGTGGCTGCATTTTCTCTGACTAGGAGAAGAAATCAGCTGAGGTTGTCATTCATTTAGAAGTCTTTTCACTGTACTACAATTCATTTCTCTTGACAGCCAGACATATAGATTATTCATCTCATGCGTAACATTGTTCCATTACCTATATGAAAATACATTTGTCTAGTTGGAGAACTTTTTTTTTTTTTTTTCCTTTTTTTTTTTTCGTTCTGCATTATGGTTGTAGAGATTTTCTGTCATCTGCACAAAGGTGGTTTTGCGTCAGTGTATTTTTCTGTGAATGCCCACATTCGAACATTATATTCATCTTTAACAACTTGGGTTACATTTTTGCTGTTGAACCGATTTGAAATGAAATGCAACTGAAAAGAGTTCAGTGGGATGAACAGGTTCTGTGTTTATCAGTGGCTCACAGTGAAAAAGAAAATGATGCTGATTTACAGTTAATTCGACCTACAATAAACTGTCCTCTCCACAAAGCCTTAATAATCACACACACACACACCGTCACACACTTCAGTGCTCATGATTGTTAATTAGCTCTCTGCATCTAACAAGAGTCTAACAATAAAATCCCACTTGACTTGACTAACACTCTTCTTTCTTTCCACCCTCCCTCTCATTTCTCACTCTCCATCACTTGTTATTATTTTTATTATTATTATTATTAGTAGTAGTAGTAGTAGTAGTAATATTAATAATAATAATCTTCTCAGTGGGACCAGTCTTGCACGGTGCATCCACACGTTTGTACTTCGATACACTAAATCCTAAAAAATGGTTTGATTCCGGAACTTTCCATACGTTTGGTTCTTTGTCAATACAGTGTTGTCAATTTTCCCTGGACGAAGCACATTACACAAGCAGAAGAAGACTGCATAGTCTCTGACCCCGTTTACACTTGGTATTAAAATGCGTCTTTGGCGATCTGATCACAACTGGACAGCAGTAAATACAAGTGTAAACGACTTTCAAGACGCATTCGCTCAAACCACTTGCCGAGGTGGTCTGGGACGCATTTGACCACATGCCCACGGAAGTGTAAACGTGTCCCGAATCGTCCGCAGAATGTACGTAACCGGAAAACACATCATTAATGCTGGGTGATTGTTTTAGTAATAGCACGACACGCTAGAAAAAAATGGAGAGGATCACCGATGTACGTGGTTGGAGTGTATGAAGGTATATTGGAGGTTTTACGTTTTAATAATATTTTGCACGGGGACCTTTGACCTTCTAGTGGAAGCGATGTAGGCAGTAACGAAATTTGAACAAATGCGAGACGGAGAAATTTGAACAAAACTTTGGAGACGAATGATAAACACAGGTGTAAACGGCGACGTGTCTCAGCTGCCCATTGGTGACCCGAACGCTCAAGATGCATTTTAAAACCAAGTGTAAACAAGGCCTCTCTCTCACACACACACACACACACAATGCTGTATTATAACACTGAGAGAGTGCACATAGCCGTCACCAGAACTAGTCAATTCTTTATAACTTCAGCTTCTTTATAATATTACGGATGGCTCGTCACTTTTGAATGGATGCAAGTGTTCTTGCTTGTAGAAAAATGTATTTAATTTTCCAGGAAACTTGATCACACACGTAACAGGAATATGAGCACAGAAAACGTATAAACAAACGTTTGCCAAGCGTGCAAAGAAAATCATAAAAATTCCCTCGATCACAGGTTTTAAGACTACACAAGCAACTCGGCATCCTCTGAGTCCAATGATGAAGTATCTCATTACAATTTCGTGCTGTTCGTTCATTTAACTCAAACTGTTTCTGGTGAACAGCACAGCCTGCGTGAACATCTCTTTTGAAGCATTGAATACGGAGCTAACACACATCCGTGGAAGCCGATGTGTCAATTAGTGTCTGTTAGGTGTTTGTGTACTCGCTGTTTTAATGGGACGATGCTCATTGGTCAGAAGGCTTCTTTTAATGCATTCATTTGAGTCCCAGCCTACACGTGACTTCACTAGGAGTGAACGGGAGTGTGGGTTTGTGAGATTTGCACAGAAAAAATAACTCCTCATTACTGTACCTTGAACTTTTTGCTCGTCCTTTTTCTTTGATGATTGGTCGATTTCTCAAAGGGGCGGAACCTCGTAACCAGCTGCCAGTCAGTAAATTTGGAACAACCGTGTCTGACATAAACATAAACTCAGAGTCGCCTTGAAGCTGCAGCAATGGTGTAATTTGTAAATAATCTGTAAGGATACAGTTGTGTTTAATTATTTGTGTTCATTTCTGACATGTGTTGTTTATAAGTCTGGCTAGCTAGCTAGCTGTTACTTCCTTGTTCAGTTAACTTCATAGCTGCTTTTTGGGAAATGTTGACCTGATTTTAGAAGTCTTTTGATGCGCATACTTATGAGCAGAGAGTGAATATTGAAAGAGTCCAGAACAAGATTTTAATTCAAAAGTCCAGGAGCAAAAAGGACCTTCAACTCCAAATCCTTGTGAATGAGCCATTATTATAGAATGCTTTATCAACGTTCAACAAGTCTTAGGCACTCTATTTAGTTTGGTACAAATTTTGTTATAGATATTTATTTTATGAATTCTTCATTATTCATTCGGTACAAAAACTTCAGATTTCCAAATACAAATGAAAAGAAAATTAGGACGCTATGTAAACTGTAAATACAAACAGCATGCGATGATTTGCAAGTCATGTTAAGCCATATTAAATGGTCTGATGTAGGATTTCAGCTGCTCAATAGTTTGGGGTCTCCTTTGTCGTATTTTTAATGTCATGATGCACCAAATTGTTGTCATTGGATGACAAGATCACAGCCATCCGGTATTGTTTTTCGGCCTTGTCCCTTGCATACAGAGATTTCTCAAGATTCTCTAAATCTTTTAGTGACATTCTGTCCTATAAATGATGAAATCGCCAAATTCTGAGAGACTCTTCCTCTCTGGGATGCTCTTTTTATACCCAGTCATGTTACTGACATATTGCCAATTAACCTAATTAGTTGTGAGATGTTGCTCCAGATGTTTTTTTAGCCTTCCAGTTTTGTTGTCCGTGTCCCAACTTTTTTGAAACGTGTTGCTGGCAACAAATTCAGAATGTATTTTTCATAAAACAAAAAGAATTTCTCAGTTTCAGCACTTGATATGTTGCGTTTGTTCTATTTATAATTAAATGTGGGTTTACATGAGTTGTAAATCATCACACTGTTCTTGTTTGCAATTTACACAGCGTCCCAGCTTTTTTTGGTAACGGATTTGCATTCATTTTCTGAAAAACAGTTTGTATTTGAAAATGTATGTTATTGTATTATGCAAGAGAGCGTTTTTTCAGACAAAAAATGATCATGAAAGCTGCCGGGTTTTGCTGCAAAAAAGAAGCAAGTGCGACAGTCAAAGTCTCCAGAAGAACCGTGAAGCTCATTTCCGTATAAAACTACACTAATTGTACCTGGAATTACTATTTAAGAGAAAAAAAAAAGCAAAGTGTCGTTACACCAAATACTGACTTTTAGTTTATTACTGATTACTGCATGCTGTAGTGCAGTCACAGAGCGCATGCAGCTGGGTACAGGTCCTGGGTTCGATCCCCGGATCACCCAGGGTGCCTTTCTGGGTGGAGTTTGCATGTTCTCCCCGTGCATGCATGGGTTTCCTCCGGGATCTACGGTTTCCTCCCACAGTCCAAAGACATGCAGATTAGGCTACTCTAAATTGCCCATAGGTGTGAATGCGAGCGTGTGTG
>JAQQZR010000020.1:1587554-1605054 GCA_030068235.1 Notoglanidium macrostoma
AGATGCTGGGATTGGCTCCAGCTTCCCCGCGACCCAGATGGATAAAGCGGTATAGATAATGGATGGATGGATGGATTATGGAGACGAGTGCTTTAAAACACTCACATTTACTGTTTATTTCCTATTGTTTTATACATTGACTCAAATCTACAAAACACATGATTTCTTACTCCTCCCTAGCAAACCCTGTGTTTGGGTGGATTCAGGATCGACTATTTTTCACTCTGAGATCAATCTGTGTGTGATTGCTGTGTTTCCTGTCCTTCTTTTTTCAGAGTGAACATAATGACTATACTATGATTTAAATAACTGTTTCTGTAGACATTTTTTCAAAGGAATGACCATTCTATTATGGCCTATTTAAAAAAAAAAAAAAAAGAAAAAACAATCAGTAAATTTTATATAAATATATATATATATTGCCATAGTATCATGTTATTGTTGAGCATCCGGGGGATAAAGAAGCTCTGAATATTGAGGTTCTGTACTTCTGTACTTCACCACCCCTCTGATGTATCGTCATTACGAGGGATTTTTTTAGTTTGAGCTGCTGCTGGAGCACAAAATCAGTACAGTGAGACCGAAAAAGTGGCCATGCACAATAGACGTGACTGTTTCTTTTGTGTTTCGTCATCTCAAGCCATATCCTGTCCAGCCTGATCCAGGCCTAGCCATTATTATTAACATTTAATTAAGAATAAGCCTAAAACATTGTGTTCTGCTTTTAAAGCATTGCCTAAGGCTGTAGCTTCAGTTTCCCAACATCACAGATGGCTTCCTGGCATCTTCTCCTTCTCGTTGTTTGCTTTTAAAAATTGCGCATTGTGCAAGCTGTGAGAATTGGCCGTGTTCGAGTTCTCGTGTTTGTGAGTTGCACAGGGAGTGTGTTCGGGAGAAGGAGGACCCAAGCTGGGGCATGTGAGGTTTTAGGCAAAGAGTTCGAGAGAGGAAATGGAGAAGGAGGACCAGAGGGACTCGGCTTCCTCAACATGTGTCTAGAGACTCGGGCACATCTGAGCTGCAAAGCTACGGCATACGTTTTTCCCCCGTTCTTCTCTTTTTATCTCTGAGAGAGTGAAGTTAGAATGATGATGTCCGAACGATAATAATCTCCCTGAGGGAAATTAAACACAACAGTCGAGGTTAACTTTTGTGCGTGTTTGTGTGCGTGCGTGTGTGTGTGTAAGTGGTTAGTTTGTGTTGCGTGTCGTTGTGGCGGGAAGACGTGTCATCATGTTCATGGAGCCGCAGTGCCCTCTACTGAGAGATTTAAAAACGAAAATCATATTGTAAATGTTCAGCAAGTGGCTTTCTCTACGTGACGGCTTTTCCAAAACAGACTAGTATAAAGTAGTACAAAGTGTAAAAATGAAATAAATATACACCCAGTATAGACACACTCTGAGACACGTCACTCAAATGGAGTCTGTGTTCATTTTAAATAGCATACATTAAAGGTCCACTACGTAGGATTTAACCACCTGAATGCCCCCCACCCCCCTCCCATTACCCCTCCCTTTCCAAGCGTGTATTAGAGCGTACAGCGGCCTTCAGGTGCCTGTAGCGTACTTGCATTCACACTCCCTTACTTTTTCCGTACTAAATAATAAGCACGATCCTCCATTTTTCAAAATTTGGATTCTCAAACTGGTTAGCCAGCACCAGCGCAAACACTTATTCCGAATTTTCTTCCTTTCTTCTTCTTCGTCTTCCTCCCGGATTCACGAGGTTTGTCCGTTCTGGGCTACTGTAGCGGCGCAACATGGCGGCTCTGTAGAGGTGGACCCGCTCCCTATGTAGATATAAAGGGCTCCTTCTAAGCTTATGAAAACACAACGATTTGCAGTTACAGGTAATTATACACTAATGACAACATATTTATGACTTCTATATTCCGTTTCTGCTCAAAGATCCCCCTAAATCCTTCATGCTGCACCTTTTATAGTCACAGTTTGTTTTCTGAAATAGTGTATTCAGTGTCAGAATCGGAAATATGTTCATAAACACATTAGTTTTTACCGTGCACTGTCGAATCAGACTCCTTTCCAAGATGGCTGTGGTTACAGGCAGTTAGGAGGAATAATTGGTAAGTAAATTTGCCTCGGGCTCGAGTCGAAGCTGTCTGACTAAAACGTGCTATAGCGCTGTTAGCCAGCAGGTGGCTGTGTACGTTACACCAGGTCTGTGTGTATTTAACGAAACGGAGGAGTCGCATATGCCGAGACAGCTCCCTACTGTTTGTTGTGCATTTAAACGTGACAGCTCTGTAATATGTGCATGGATTAAATATGTATAATTTTTATATATATTCTTTCAAATACAGCCATTGCGAACTTAATTAAAGGCAAGAAAGGAAGAATAAAATCGGATAAGCTTGTACCGCTCTATGTATTTCTCATTTTTTTAAAAACCGTGTGATGAGTATTTTCAGCCGCAGTCATCTCGTAGTGAGCGCGCAGGCTAATGATGTGTGTAATAAACTATGTAATTATAGTCTGGTTACATATTTATCCTTTACAACAACATTGCTTTTTTTATTGAAGGTTTTTGGATTGAGATTTGTCCATCGGTGAGGTGTGTGCGCGCGCGTGTGTGTGTGCGCACATCTGTTTTGACGCTGGCCATTACACAGCGGCGCTCTCTACAAAAACAAACAGAGAACAGAGGCCCCTTTCTGCAAAGTCAAGCTATCAAAATACATGTGCGCAGACGGGAATTTCAGCTCGTTTGTCATCGCCGGACTGTATTGGGGGATGAAAGAAAAGTCTGCATCATCATATCGTGTGTGTGTGTGTGTGTGTGTGTGTGTGTGTGTGTGTGTGTGTGTGTGAGAGAGAGAGCGAGAGAGACACACACAGACAGACAGAGAGAGGGAGGATGACACATGGCTGTTGTGATTGAGCGACACATTTTTGTTCCTTTGTGATAATAATTCCAGCTGTGGTTTTAAGAGCTGTCGCTCTCTCTCGCGTGCGCGCACACACACACACGCACACACACACTTTTCAGCAGTCCCTGTAATGCCTTAAAAACATTCCACAGTATGCTTAAACTAAGGACATGGTTAGTGTACTTCATGGCTCATCCTCCATCTTATGATGTTCTTCTATGTACAAAAATCTCTCTCTCTGCAGAGTCACTTTATCAGGCGGGCAGGAAGTCTATAAGAATTACAAAAAACTAATCTGTTAAGGAGGAATGAATAGCTCCTTTGTCTCACACACACAGCTAGCAGTCCATATAAATCAATATCCTTGAATAAACAAAGAATCCACACAAACCTGCAGTTCCTGATGTTGCTGCCAGGGGGCAGTGCTGAAACTCACCTTTCTTTTCTTTTGCTAGGCTTTTTTTTTTTCCATCATCTTTTGCAAGAGTTTTCTGACCATCACATAATACACAACAAACTGCACCGTTTAAACCAGTTACCGCTGCTGTATCTCATCACTCGTCTTAACGCTTCCAGGTTTTTAGGAGTTTTCCACATATTTGATCTTGACTTGGTGAAGTTTGGAGAATATCTAAATGCGTTTCGCGTAAGGGCCGACAGACTCACAGTTCATCCTGGCCTTTTTTTTTTTTTTTATCCCTGCTTACCTTTATTTCACACACTTTGTCAGGGTTCTCTAATAATAACCAGAGCGGCATGACCGACCGCCGTGGAACCGCAGTTAATGCGATGGAAGACATTTTAATTCACAGTGAAAAAGAACAACAAAGAAAGACATGTCGAGAACCACCGTGAGAAGAAGAAGTCCTGGTCTCCTGTGATAGGACAGATACTGAACGGCAC
This sequence comes from Notoglanidium macrostoma, assembly GCA_030068235.1. Classification (NCBI taxonomy): domain Eukaryota; kingdom Metazoa; phylum Chordata; class Actinopteri; order Siluriformes; family Auchenoglanididae; genus Notoglanidium; species Notoglanidium macrostoma. Next base: position 1,591,348 of record JAQQZR010000020.1, read on the forward strand.
TAAACGAACAAACAAACAGTAAAAGCTTCCTGTTGACAGTAAAAGGAATATTCGGGGCTCATGAAGGAATGCATGCTTTTATATCTTGGTGAAAACCAAATGTCCCCTCAAGGATAGTAATATCAACAATTTTGGCAATGTCAGTGAATGTGAGTGTGTGTGTCCATAATGTGTGCAGTCCACGTTCTTGCATGTGTCATATTCCCACTCTCAGCGTTACACCTGTATTCCTGGGAGAGACTCAGTCTTGGGATTTGCAGGACTGTGTACAGATGAGTGGTAAAGTGTGTGTGCTTTTCAGTGTTTGTGAAGGTCACTGAGGCTCAGTTAGATGTCATTTACAATGCCCTCCCAAAGCGCGCGCACACACACTCACACACAGGTTGAGTTAGTTGTGTTTTTTGTGTGTAGGGATATGTAAACATTTCTACTGCACTTGTAAAGATCAGTTAACAAAGAGTAGTCAAATGAAGGATTAAGGCCTGGGGCAGATGTATGTACAGGAGGAGGGGCAGTGCAAAACACCAACTGCCCAAACAGCACACCTGATATTATAATGTTTAATGTGCTAATGCTCCTCACACACTCTGAGCCAGAGCCCAACTACTAAACTGCAGTCAGTGCTATAAAACGGTGGAAACGGTCAAGCATAAAGCCGTCAAAAAGCTTGAGACTAAAGATGAAATCCACGTTCAGTAACGAGAAGATAAATGTCTCAGTAATGAAGCCTCTCTGACATGCCCGTCGTCCAGTTACTCTGATTAATAGAAAATTCATTTATGTAAAAAAGTCTGCATTTTAGTTATTAACTCCTGATTACCCACAAGCCTTCAACATTTAAAGGGAATCGAGGGAAAAGCTGCACCACACCGATTTACTTTATCTATCCGTTTCAGTCTTGCTCATTTTCCTGACCAGTGATTTGCTGTTGAGACCATTAAAAACTTCATGTTTTGCAATATTGGGTTTGCCTCAGGGTTTTTTTGCGCATGAGTGTACACAGTGCATCCTTAAATCCAGAGCGTAGCTCTACATGAATGCTAAACCACACTGACGGTGTCATTATCAGGAAGGCCCAGTAGATGGAGTCGTATTACGTGTTTGGAAATGAGTTAGTGAAGTCGGGTCTATCTACAGGATCTGTTCTTCAGTGAAGTGCGGACTGGAATGCCATGGAAGTTTAAAGAGCTGTTAAATTGCGAAGATGGAATGAGCGAGGGATTTCTTTCTGAAAAAGATCTTGAGGAAAGGAGAAGAGAAATGCATGATGGAGCTGAATGCATGTAGCCTGTTATGTAACTGGAGACTGCAACAATGGCAGAAGAAAAGTATAACTTCCGAAAACATTTCTTGAATACGTGAAAAGTCCTCGAGTTTCTAAGATCAAGGCACTTAATGAGGTGAGGGCTTGTAGGTATTCACAGCACGACTACCTCTGCAGAATGCTTACAGTGACGCATCTTTACCACCGAGCTCTCCAAATCCTTAAATTCCTAAAAGTTGCATACTGCAGATCCGAGTAAAGCTGGAATACATTACTCCGGTACACGCGAACGGTTGGCTAGCGTGAGTTGCAGCAATTGTGGCATCAAGGCTGTTTGATTAGCTCGGATTAAAATCACTGCTGTTCTCTCCAGTCCGCACTTCCCCAGAGTTCCCTCCAAAGCCTCCACTCCACTTTACAGTCAGTGCACACATAAACGCTAATAATAAAAGCCTCAGCTGTTGGGATTGTTTGAATAAACAATCTAAGAAGCGGGAAAGACATCTCGAGATGAACTCACCGAGGTCAGAAAAGTGCAGGCTTGATTTTGAGATTTGAGTTTCGATCCCAGTGCGTGCCTTTCCTGTCTCCGTGTGGGTTTTCCTCTGATTTGTCCAGTTTCCTCCCACCTCCCAAATGGCAGATAAGATAAATAGCCCCTAGATGTGCATTATTGTGTGAATGTGTGTGCATGGTGCTCTGCGATGGACAGGGGTCCCATCCAGGGTGTATTCCAACCTCACAACCACTGGACTCTGGATTAACCACAACCCTGACCAGGGTTACTGAAGGTGAGTGAGTGATGGGTGGATGAATCTTTTGGCTCAAAAAAGTGAAGGGAAAATATAAGTGAAGTCATTCATGCTGAACACTGATGTGACATAGAGACAACGTATTGATCCAGGAAATGATCTTCAGCAAACTCAATAGTGTGCAGCCAACCTTACAGTCACCTGAAGCAGGAGTTCCCAAACTAGGGGTCACGACTCCGTGTGGGTTCGCTTGATTTACAGGTGCGGGAATAGAGAAACTCACTGCTTCATGCAGTTCTTTCCCAAATTATTATTAGAAATATCGAAGACGGATTTTGTGTGCTAATATTTTGATATGTTTCTGGGAGTGACGTTCGGACAAGGTGCATTTAAATAAACAGGGTGCACACCATTCTAGTCTTTTTCTCTATATTAACACACCGCACTAGTGTAGTTCGGCAACAAAACAAATGACCATCAGCCATCTCCCGCCTCTAAAGAAACTAGCATTGTGTCTCAAATCACGTACTTATATCCTATACAAGACTGTTATTACTAGAGTACTAGCACTAACCAATTTTCCTTTAAAAGTTTTAATTTTAGAAACCTCTAATGTTACACCTCTTTGGGGGAATAACAGCACAACACTTCGCTGTAGTTTGGTAAGGCAATGCAAGGAATATACTTTTGGTTTTTAGTCCCGCACATTACACACATGTATGTTACTGTAGTGATAAAATGTTCAAATGTTACAGTAGTATGGATTATAAATGTAGAATTAAAAAAATTCGTCATGTCTGTTTGGGGTTGTTTGCTCATAATGTTTGGGAACCTTTAACCTGATCCATAGGGCACGATAAGTGACATCATTACAGGAGGAGATAGGTCATACTAATAAACAAGAACATTCTACATTATAGCAAGGTTAATATCAAATTCTTGATTTATGAAAAATATCCTCTATATGTTCCTCTCAATATCCTCCAAAAGCGAGATACTGCTTAGTGGCATTAAGCCATGCTTCTACACCACAACTTCTACATCCTGCAATTCTTCATAAAGACTTTCCCATTCTTTGATGTAAACAATCTTTTCTTCTTCGAATGCCACCACATGAACACAACCTATCACTTATTGCTGATTAACTCAGGTCATACACGTACGTATATGTATATTTGGCTGTACATCAATGTGTTTGACCTGACAAAGATTCCTTATTGGATTGAAAGGTCGTCTCACGTTGTGTCACCAGCTTTACTGGAGTTTGTGGATGAATTAATGTCCCATTTTCCCCCTTTTTTGAAGTTATACGTAACCCAGAACCGTTCAAGTAGCGTAATGACTTTTGTCTTTTTTTTTTTCTTTTTTTTTTCCCTTGAACACGCATTGGCTTGTTCAGGTCGTGTGTGTGTGTATTTGTGTTTTTATGAAAGGTCTCTTATTGGTGTGAGGCTGTTGTTCATTCTAACCTACAATTCTAACCTCAATAAGAAAGAATATAAATTATGTTTTGATGATGCTTTATTGTGATGTAACACTTTAACAGCATGCGTGTTTATGTATGTCTATATTTGTTACGTATTTTATCCTAATTTTATCTAGTGGGCTACTGGTTTATAGTTGCAGTGGTTTATACTGACTATATTTCAGTTCAACGCCTTCATATCTCTCTCTCGCTTTTATTTATGCTGAATTAATTACATTCTTTGCCTTCAAGTCTGTTTAAACTCCGAGGCTCATTTCATCTTACGCTTTACGATCTGATTAGGTCCTTAGATGTCGGATTTGGACCCAAAAAAAAAAGAATTGCGCTCTAGCTTCCGATTAGGATCACATGATTTTGATCTCCATTTGCCAAGTGATTTCTTCCTGTTAATTCCTGATTGCTTTGTGTCCTCTTTATCCTTATGGGGACTTTTGGTCTCCACCAAGGTAAAAAAAAAAAAAAAAAAAAAAAAACATATTTGCATTTGCCGACATTTTTGTTGCTTGTAATTTCAGACCATTTGCAATTTCATACATACAAATAAAAAAAAAAAATGTATCAGAGAGAGATCTAATCACTGTCCACCCATGTCCAGCAAATTGTGCATAATTTGTACATGTAGTTTGGATTTAGTCCACTTTAAGAAGCAATCAGTAAATGTGATTTTTGGAAATACACTATTTTTACCTGGTGGACTGAATGTGAAGTGAGAGTTTATCTCTATATGTTAATGTTTTTATGTCTTAATTTTATCCACTTCCGTGTTCTGATGTAGGAATGCTCCAATATTCATATTGTTTTGATATTGTGCTCATTTACTCATACGCGTAATCATGAACGATGATCCAATACCAGTGATGAGCATGACGAAATGACAGCAATCTGGACGTATCTCCTGATTAATGATGCCAATCAAGTCAAAGCAGACTGCGAACTGTATATTTCAAAAATGTCACAAGGAGGAGCTACAGCAGCTTCCTACAACACAAGTAACCTGATAAAACCTCTTCATGCCTTCAGTAAAGAGCTGCGGAGCTGAGCATGCAGAGCAGTGGCCATTAAGAACAAGTCTGTTGTGCTGTGAATTGTGTACACAAAGGTGTTTGCGAGCATGGAGCAGTGAAGGGAGCGTGCAGAGAAAGCGTCAAGCAGATGAGCACTTCAGTTCTGCGAGCACTGAGCGCTGAGAGTCGCGCACTCCCAGGGTCTACACATCCCTCACGAGTTAAGGTGAAAATAACAGCTCTTAAAATAATGACAATCTCTGTCAGTTATTGACAACAGTGGATTCAAACCTAGGGTTAGTGAAATAAAACCACTCCACTTGAATGAAGCTAGCAAATTTGCTTCATTTAAAATCATCTAGCTAACATTTTAAAGAGCAAGCTTAAAACCCTGAAAGTCGTTGTGCGCTTTTCATCGCCAACATATAAACTTGGGAAATATAAAAAGAGCTAAATAACGTGCCCCTGATTGATTAATATTAACTAGGTTACTCATTTTGGTATCAGTATTAACAAGAAAATACAGCAAACAACATGGGGGAAAAAAACCATGTACTCATTCTTGGCTGTAAAAAATGGTATTGATGCGTTATATATATATTTTTTCTTATTTGGGAGTCTTGAGCAGTCAGCTCTCCTCGTCATATGATGACGTCATGTGCTTCCTCTGAGACACGGGAAGCCGTCAACCAACAATCTTTCCAAACTGCCGCTCCTGCTGCATCACAGGGTGGTGTAACGCACTCGGAAGAAAGAGCTATCCGCCCTCTTCCGCATACGTGAGCTCACATATGCCCAAGATTGGCTAGTGTCGCTGTGATTGAAAGGAGGGAGAGAATGTCATTCCTCCCACCCAGCCAGTTTTTCCGTCCTGACTCCCGGACCACAGATGGGTGCGGCATCATCGGGATTCCGGATGATCGGGCGAAGTCCTGTAGGTTTGATCTGTGTCCAACTTTGGAATTACCATTCTGCTGGTGCTGTCATAAGAGTCTGGACACCGCGAAAGTTTTAAAAATGGTGTGTTGATGTAATAGAGGACAGGGAGTGGTGGTGGCGTGTGAATGTTGGAATATTGTTTGCAACTCGAGGAATGCGGCGTATGTGCCAGCAGGTCGGGGAAATATTTGCAGGTGTTGAAGACTACTCTGTGTTTTGACAGACTGGGCTGAATAATGTCAGAATGTTTCCAGGACTGTGGAATGTCCCTGGCAGTTGAGTAGGTATTTTTGGGAATATTATGGAAACTGGTATTTTATGCAGTGTTGAGGATTACCACCGAATGAAGTCGCTGTCTGGGGATCAGCTGGCTGAGTTTGTACTGGACCTGGGAGATTCTGCTAATCAGTAAACATATAAGCCAGTTGATTAATATGCTTCAACCTGAGTGGATTGAACTTTCCATTGTTGTTAGGAAGAGGGACGGGAATAACATAATAACCAATTATGTTGCCTTCATTCAAGTGATATTTCTGTGACTTGTAGAAATCCTGAATTTGGGCTGTGTAGTCAATTTGTTATGTCAGGATTGTTGAGGAGGCAACAAAATAAGGAAACGGTGAAGATTTTTGGCTGGCTGTAGGCCTCAGAGAATATTAGCTTTTTATTGTTTTTTTAACCTGTACTGCAATGCAGGATATATTATCTTAAATTATTACTCTGATACGTATAAACATACATAGTTTAGATTTTAGTCTCTCTCTCTCTCTCTCTCTGTCTGTCTGTTTTTCCTGACTTGAGCCAGATTGTCTGAGAATTTGCTGTGTGTAATTAGGTGTGTTAAGGAATATTTCTGCCATTTAGATGAAAGCCTGAGCTCCGATTAAACATTCCGGCTTTTGGTCATATGTTTTTTCCCGGCGATTAGATTTCCGGAGCTCAAACTGGAATCTTGCCACTTTGCCAAACTGACTGTTTCTGTTGACCTAGTGTTCACTCAAAAAAACCCAGAATTCTGGGGATCGAGTGATTTGTTTGGACTTCATAAGAATAATGAAACCTAAACTTCTTAACACGTCATCCTAATAAAGGGGATGCCGAAGAAGGGGTGACGACTCCACGTGGGGTCGCTGGATTTTCAAATGAGGTCACGAAAGAAATTCACAATCTCAAATATATCTGAAATATTAAAGATGGATTTTGTGTGCTAATATTTTGAAATGGTAATGGGAGTCACATTCTATGATCACAACCAACTGAATGCCCCTCCTTTTCCAAACGTGTGTTAGAACGTGCTTTTTTCGTGCTAAACAGTAAGTATGATTCCGGTGCTTGCTCCTGGAGTCACGCTGCCACTTGTAAAAATGTAAAGCGCAGAAGACTCTCTAGGGGTTTGTCCGTTCTGGGCTACTGTAGCGGTGCAACATGGCGGCTTTGTAGTGGTGGACCCGCTCCCTACGTAGATATAAAGGGCTCATTCTAAACTTACAAAAACCCAATGATTCATAGTTACAGGTAATCATACACTAATGAAAACATACTTATGAATATTGTACTCCATTCCTGCTAATAGATCCCCTGAATCCTACATAGTGCACCTTTAATAGTGTACATGTAATTTTAATCCTATTCACTAGCCTGATACAGTGCACTCGTGCAGTTCAGCAGGTAAAATGGACTAATTTCCCCGTTCCATGTCCTTCCACTAAACAAATTAGCATCGTGTCTTAAATAGCACACTTGTATACTATTATAGCCCATTATTGAGTCTAACCGGTTTATAGACCTATTAGATTACTGTTTGAATTTTAAAAACCTCTTATGTAGTCCTCAGTGTTACTGAAATGTCTGTTTCAACAATCACAACGACAGCAGAAAGTTTTAAGAGATACCAAGTTCATCAGTGTTTTTAACATCGCTGTGCGTCAAGTCAAACATTTTACGGCTTGGTTTGGAAACCTGACAGACAGGGATATTTTGGCTGTAGTTTTTTTATATGAATTCTTTTTTTTTTTTGCGCACGTAAAGAATATTTCTATTTTTATTTATTCACTAGTATATGTTTCTGTGTATACCTTTACCCGATGTTTTCATTACTATCTTTTCATTGTTTTTGTGTTGTCTTGCACAAGGATTTTTTTCGGGTTCAGTGGCGTTGTATCTTATCTGATCTTACAAAATTCGTACATCTTTGCAGTTGAGAGATTCTGTACAATTCTGTAAAAGTTATACTTTTATTACCTTGGACTGTTTTTTTTTCTCTCCTTAAACCTAAGAAACAACAAAAAAAAACGATACAAAACGGAACGTTTTATATCGTTGCGGGAAATACCACGTAATCAATTTATTTGATTGAAATCTCAATCTGCTTCTGTGCAAATGTTATTTATGTAAGTAGTAATGGATCTTTCCGCGAATGCTACAGCCCCGACCACCTGCACACACACGTCACGGCTTACGCAAGCCCGTAGCGCCAGTGCAGCAGCGCTCACTTCTCTTTTTCTCATCAGCTCTCATTAGGAGTGCTCAAGTACTTCCTGCTACACCTCAGCCACCCTCGTATACTAATAGCACAATGTTCATTTTCCTGACACACACACACACACACACACACACACACACACACACACACACACACACACACACACACACAATGTCTCACTTTCCCCTCTTTTTTTCTTTCCTTCCCTCACTCTCTCTCTCTTTTCTTGTTTCTCCCTTGTGTTTAATGTTGATGTTTGAGGACAGGAGTGGCTCAGCTGAGCGTAAGAGCACTTTGGACACACATACACACACACACACACACACATCAGTACTTAGCAGTCAGCTCCATTTTATGCTTATGAACTGACTCTCAAAACAAAAGGGTTGCGTGAGAGGAGAAGCTGGTAGTTTTGTGGTTGTGTGTGTGTGTGTGTGTGTGTGTGTGTGTGTGTGTGTGTGTGTGTGTGTGGGGCATTCCATGCAAACATCTTGTCAGACTCAGACAGGCACCTGGCTCCGACTCCAGATTTGGTGCTGTGATCATGGTTTCAGTCTATACCGCAACTTATAACTCACGCATATGCATACCACATTGCTAATGTGTGTTTTGGCAACCGGTCAAATGGCAGTCGCACGCCACACACACACACACACACTACTCTTTAGATGGTTGGCAAAACCTGTTTTTCTATAAATATCCAAACATCAGCGAGCGTAGTATAGAAGTATCAGTGGTATTAAAGTTTAAATCAAGCACTTTTCCTGAATCTTTTATGTCTATATAATTCTAATAGCATCACGTGATGATGATTGTCCTTGAGCTTGTGCTTGCAGAAGGTGACTGGTGTCTGATCTGTTTCATTTGGAAATGTTGAAACAGCCATGAAACACTGCTGCCCAGCATTTAGAGTCATCTAACATCAGTGTTGCACAGCATACATCACATGACATTATATGGCCATAAGTATGTGGACACGTGACCTTCACACTCATCTGTGGATCTTCCCAAAACTGTTGCCATGGAATGAGTGATCCGGTCACAAGTGGACAGCTCGAATCACGTCAGTTCACACCTGGCATTCGAATGCGTCTCCACGTGTGTCTGGAGTGACCAGTTGTGATCGGATCTCGCTTCCCCGGCGCATTTCCTGTGCCTGGTCTGCCAGAAATGAAACGAAGAAATTACACTTTATTATTAAATATTTAATATTTATCTGTTGTCGCATCATTGACGCATGAATGAGGACGTACGCAGTGGAGGCGGTCCTTTGGTCTGGTTCTGGACGCATTCACGCACACACTGTTAAAAGAATGTGTCCACATGACTTCCGAATTTGGTCTGAGCAATGAGATCCCAATGTGTCACTGAGATGCATTTAACCCCATTCACACCTGTCCAGAGCTGTCCACTTGTGCTACGTCACAACAGTAAAACCGGCCTTCATATCCAAATCTGCCATCCATCCATACACCCCTTTATTTTCGGCTAAAGAGTGGCAGAGAGAGAGAAAGGAAGAGACGAAGCACGGGACGAGCATTCCACTGCAGATCAAAACAGACATCCAGAAGCTAAATCTGAGGTTGGCTATATTTGGACTAACAAACAGCAGATAATCCCTTTCTCTCATTCCTTTCTTTCTCCCCCGTCTCTGACTCGCTCTCATTCCTTCTCTGTCTTTCATCAATCACTCTCCTGCTCTTTTGTAGTAATTGCGGGGGTGTGAAGATTTCCAAAGTAGTAAATAGCGTGCTTCCCGAAACCTCGCAGTCATCCTGGTCTTCCTACACGCACAACGTTTTCCACCGAAGAGCATCTGAATTAACCAAAGGCCTGGCACACGCAGATATTTCTTCGAAATATTTATGCCAAATGGAGATCAGAGCTTTTCCCACCCATGAACACACACACATGCGCACACACACGAACACACATATGTAGCAGTTTGGGGTGGGGTTTTCCAAATGGAGAAATGTGGAGTTGTTTATATAACTGCAGAGAGAAGCACATGGACACGCACACAAGCACACAGTAGGGGGTGAAACGGTCAACCTGCAGGGGAAAAAGGTGTAGAGGGATGTTCTGTTCATCAATAGATGGGCCGCATAAAGCAGCGCAAACACACCGCAGCTGTGAGACACACAGACATGAACATGAACTGGAGGCTTTTGGGAATGCCACTCCTCTCTCCTCTTCTGTCACGACAAGCAAGGTGTGTTACGCAACTTCTGTTAAAATTCAATTCAATTCAATTTTATTTGTATAGCGCTTTTAACAACAGACATTGACACAAATATATATATATATATATATATCCCTAATGAGCAGCCTGTGGCGACAGTGGTGAGGAAAAACTACCTGAGACGACAAAAAAAACCTTTGTGAGGAACCAGATCCGTGTGGGAGTTGGTTAGTTTAAGGTCATCTTACTCTCTAAAGCCGTTTATGCATCAGAATGTGTGCATCAGATTTAACATTCAACTTAATTCAGGTTTATTTATATACCGCTTTTAACAATAGACGTTCACATTCACAACAAGGCTACGTTCACGTCACAAGCCTCGTTGTTCAGTTCCGATTTATCGGCTCAGATCGGATTACCTGTCTTGATGATTCACAAATATTCATAAATAAAAGTGGCTTGTATCTAACTTTAATGTGTCTTCCAAAGCGTCACGCATGTGCACGTCGATACATTGTGCGAGTCATCTGCGACACCAACAACAAAAACTTATTTCTGACACGACTCGTGGTATTAAAAGTGACAAAACGGACGCGCTAGTAGCTAATGTTCGCATCACATTTTGCTCTGGAGGACTGCAAACAGTTCACCAGCTGTAGCTCTCCTCCATTTTTAGAGTAAACTCGAACTTAGCCGTAGCCCCTAACCTTAAGATGTAAAGCTTAAAGTTAACCCTAAAATCTTAACTTTAAACCTGACACACAACCACTAAGTAGCATATCTGAACAGGTAGCACCAACGGACAGAACGCCGCGCTGACTGATGACGTCAGCACTCGGCTCATGTGTACAGGCACATGAATTCAGATCTCACCTTTCTCACTCGTGTCACATGGCCACGAATCGGATACATATCAGATTTAGGACCACATGTGAAAGTGACTCGAGCCTGATTTGGAAAGGTAATGTGAACTTAGCCAAAAGCCACTTACAGACACTACAGTTTAGATACCGTCTCAGACACTGAGTACGACGAACGTAAATATTGATGAAGCTTTTGTGAAACTTTTTAAAAATCGATTTAGCAACTCCTGCTGCTTCTTACTACTACTAATACTCTAGACTTTTAGCCAGCAGGTTTTAAATCTTTTTTTAAACTAATTCATTACTGTTTTCTTCCCACTAAAATTATATTTGTGGCAAATTGTGGCAAAGACGTGTAATGCCCCAGAACCATTTGCAGAGAAGCAGCCCCATATCATGATGCTCCCACCACCGAGCTTCACTGTAAGGCGTTCTCGTGATCGTAACTCTTGTTTCTCCCGCAGTGATGAGCTGAATTATTGCCAAATTTGTCCGAGTGCTTGCTTGAGTTTTGCGAGTAGGAACAGTGATGCTTCCAATCAAGTGTGTTTAATGTTGTCCCTGAACTTTAAGAAGCCTTCACCATGATTGCTGCTTGTTGCGGCGAGTTTTCCCAGCCACCGGTAACGTCTTTTATAATGACACCAGTTGTTTGTTTTTTTTGGCAGCATTTATATCTAGAACTTTTATGTCACATTTACATATACAATATTCTGCACATCTTAGGAACACTCATTTTTATTTTTATTTTTTTAATTTGGTTATAGGTGTTTATTTTATGACCGCTGCATTATTGAGTCAGTGAGAAAATTTTGTTTTTAGATTTCCAAACATTAAAATTGTAAAAAAAAAATTTAACGTTACAGAAACATGTTTGTATGCCAGGAAAGGAAGTACCATATTACATAACAGACCACTTTACAGTCACAGAACATCATAAAGGTTGTCAGGTTTTCTACACAAGAACAAGCAAGTGCTACAGCCAGCGTCTCCTTTGACCGGTCTTCTGAGATGCTGAAACCAAAAACATAACTGATATTACTGATACCGTTTTAAAAGGCTATCTACTAACTCCTACCTCTGACTTTTATACAATCACGTATGTAAATACAACCTGAATTCCAGAGAAGTTGGAACTTTCTTTAAGTTTGAATAAAATGAAAACTAAAAGACTTTCAAATCACATGAGCCAATATTTTATTCACAACAGAACATAGATAACATAAATGTTTAAAATGAGAAATTTTACAATTGTATGCACAAAATGTGCCATCTGAAGACATTTTCTACGACGTGATTGATGCTGGTTATCAGTGTTCGGCTTTTTCAAAATGGCCTTTTTTTAATAGAGCAAATCATTTTGTAAATCCTTCAAAGGATCCATCTGATGAAGAAATTTATACTATCAAAAAAAACAAAAAAACAAAACCTGAATGGATGTGTAATTCTGTCTTGAGTAAAGGAAAAGAATAAGACTAAGCTGGAGGGCCTGGCTTCAACTACATGAAGGTGCAGGCATTGATTCTAATCCAATACAAAGTTTTGTGATATTCAGCGAATATCTGTTCACGGTCCGCTAGCTCGCTGTTCTGGTGAAGATCAAGGCAGCTCAGGAGATGAGGTCTTAGATTGTAGCACAAGTCCAGAAACGTTGATGTATTACAGCACCGTCAGGTTTGGCACTGATTTAGCTTGAAATAAAAAAAAAAAATCCATTCCATCAACTTATGAAACTGGGCTTAGGAGCAAAAAGATATCTATCAAATTTCATGCTGTAAGGAGCATAGTTTATTACACCTGGGGTTCACACGCTGTTATGTTTTTGCGTTGTTTTGCCATAAAAAATGAAGCTTGGAACCGAGATAGATATTATAACTGATAAAACATCAGATTGTCAAAAAGGTGTACAACATGAGAATATTTTTTCACACGTCACACCTTCAACAAACACCGTTATCATACCAAAAGCTTCCATTAAGTCGGTGAAGTCTTCTCATTTTTGGCATCTTTTGGTGTTTCATATTGAAGATGACTTTATTAAGGTGTATTCCCTGCACGCCTGGAGGTTGGTATCCTGTTGCGCTACGGCCCGATACCAAGGACACCAAGATCTGTTTTTATTATGATTATGTTTCCCAAACAAGATTACATCATTCCCCAGAACTATAAATCAGACAAGACTAGGCAAGACGAGGGTTCGCAGAGCGCCATCAACTGCATAGTCTGTGCAAATATAAGCAGTACAGGATCTCTGACGTGATGTTAGGATTTGTTTGATCTTACGGGAAAAATGGCGAAGATTCATACTAATTACGAAGCATTCCTCCATGTTCAGTGCTGAATCCACATCATTTATTTGTAATGGATATATTTTTCATCTAGAAAGATTTTGGCATAACGTGTGTTATACACTGCATATTCCATTGCATGCATCATTTCACTGAGAAGAAAAAAAAAAATGCTGTGAATAATATAGAGATATCCCATTGTCTGTCGCACGTTTATAGACATCTGACCATTGCAGCTTTATGTTGTACAGCAACTTGTAGTGGAAAGCCTTCGCAGAAGAGTGGAGCTTAATATGAGAGCAAAGTGAATTTGTGGAGGTTTTGCTCCACAGAGAGCTAGCAGGTAGCGGTCACGTGCTTTCAGAAACAAAAACAACGCATTGGATTGTGGGACCTGTTTAAGGCCGACCTGAATAAGGGCTTTATTTTCAGACGGTTGAGATCCCT
>JAQQZR010000020.1:1607554-1610749 GCA_030068235.1 Notoglanidium macrostoma
ACAGAGCAAGAAAATGTAAAATTGGCAGCAGGGAAAAAAAACACAAACGCTATGTTGACATTGGAAAATAACGTTTGCGGGTTTTGGAAAAAATGAAAGTGCTGTTAAGGAATGCGAGTGCTATTAGTGGCCTTTCTTTGTTCCTGCTGTGTATATGTGTGTTTGCGTGAGAGGGAAAGGGTCTGGCCTGCCTCGGTGACATCACCGTCTGCTCCACTGTTTTTCTTTTCCTTTTCAATATCCAGAGGTCACAGGCCACGGTGCGCTGAAGAAATCAACACTGCACGGAGTTTAAAGACCTGGCTTCACTCAGTTTACAGCGTTGGCACCGTAAATAATTGTTCATTACGCTGACCGTTGGCACGTCTGTGTATTCAGTAGATCGACTCACTTTCATTTTTTTCATAAGCTCATGCCTGCTTTTGAGACTGAAAGCGTATCGTTCCAGATTTTGAACAGATGAAGGTTTATTTAAAAAAAAAACATACAGTAGGGATGTATTTTCCTTCAACTAGTTTTAAATAAATCTTTCAGGGTGGCTTAAGGAAAGCCATGCTTAAAGAACAGTCCCTGCGTGCGAGAATACAAAATGTAAACACATAACTGCACTCATATAGGACTTTGCTTTGTCATTAGAGGCAAATTATATTACCTCTATTTATTACCTCTGGTCATGTTTTTGGTGCAGTTTATTTGTCTCTTTGCTTGACTTCCTTCAAGCAGGATTGTGCAAAACCTACCAAATTGATTTTCATAAAACTTGGTGACCGGGTTTAGCATGGGCCAAGGAAGAACCCATTACATTTTGAAGTGGATCATGTGTAGGGTTGGGTATCGTTTGACACTTCCAATTCTTCTTATTGATTCTCCATTTTGATTCATATCTGGTAAAAAAAAAAAAAAAAGGAAAAAAGAGGCCAAATCAAATATCTAGACCACAGAACATAACTTTTGACCATTTACATGTCTGATTAACGCATGTTGACTGCATTGTTCCGTTGACGGGATTTTTTAAAATCTGAAAACGTAAATAAGCTATGTCGCTATGGAAAAAAATAATTAATTTTGACTTTTTCTGCCTTTGACCACCTTTCTCTGTGGAGTTCGTATGTTTTCCTAACACCTGCAATGGGTTTCCCCTCGGGTACTCTGGTTTCCTCCCTCAATCCAAACATAAGGATTGGGTCAATTAGCTACTCTAAATTACCCATACTTGTGAATATGAGCATGAATAATCCCAAATGTCGTCTTCTTCTTTTGGCTTCTCCTGTTTGCAGCCATATCTCCCATGTGGAGGTACAGCCACAGGGAATGACATTGGCGCTATGGCCAAAGGGACTTTTATTTGTAATCCCCTTGCAGCGAGCTAGCCAGGGTGAGCGAAGCGAGCTACCACAACAGATACTACCGTTCTCCTGCTGTATACTTTTGGATAGTTTGCTGATGTGTAGCTTTTTGTTAGACAATATAATTTTTTATTTAAGGGTCATCACAGCACCAATAAGCAGAACCAAAATATGGGTATGCAGTACTTGGCAATTTGGGTTTTGTTCTAATTTGGAACTGAGTCTCGGTTTCTAACCCTATTCACGGGATAGATCCATGAATTTCGTTTCGCCTTCACTAATGTTGCGAGAATACAGCATTTGCATTATGGCAATCTTTCGTCAATCAACAGAATGTTAGATTGGGTACAATCAGTGACCTATTGAATAGCTTAACCTAATAAAATGGGAAAATGAGTGCATGCCAGGCACTGTATTTTATGCTCCTTTTATGTAACGGGGTTGTATTATATTACCTGGCACGGTGCCTCTATGCCTGGTCAACAAATTGCTGTTTTATTGTCTGTAAATGGATTTCACCCTGATTGTAAAACTCAGGCTTTCTCTTGCATATTAAAAATATCTTTCTTTTTCTTCTTTTTATGTAAAGAGTCCTGGATAATAAACAGGTGTATTGAGTTTGAGATGTTGGAAACAGCATGATTTTGGCTTAACCTGCAGAAAAACAGGATTGTGCTTTACAATATTAATGCTGTCCCCTTACAGACACACACACACACACACACACACACACACACACTCATATTCAGGAACCATTTCCCCCAAACCACTGTAGTATAATGATTCCCACAGGCAACTTTCTTGGCAGCCTGATTAATGGAAAAATCAAATGAAATAAGTTTTCAATAAAGTTACATTATAACTTGGCATCATTAAGGAAATCTCTGGTCTAATTCATCTGAAATGACTTATAACGTTTATAACATTAGGTTATAATGTTTATAGTTTAGTGCAATTTATAATGGTCTTCCATATGGGATTTAATTTAACAGAAGCATGCTTGCACAAAGATGTCTGTCCCTTTGTGGGAATAATCTCTTGTTTCAGCCACTCAGCCTCTATGTGTTATGAAATTATTATTAGCTTAAAAGAAAAAAAAAAATTATATATATATACTGTATTTTCTTAATTGATAGATAAATGGGTTTTTGAAAGATGGTTGGATTCTCATACATAGATATATTTATTACCATTGAACATAAGATTTTGACCAAGTATTTGCAACAATAATGTATTACAAACTCTTTAATAATTGTTTATAATAACTGTTTCAACAGTCTTGTTGTAGCAGTAATTCCTTACAGCTGATTCTAGTGTACATGAGCAGAAGTTATCAAAATGTTTTTCCAGTCACCCCATTTTATGTTAGTCATGCCAATATACAGACCCCTGAGTGGTGTTTGATATGATAATATCTAATATGCATAATATCAAATTGGACACCTTTCCAAGCTGACCGAAGATGCTTGTGATTACAAGGCAATTAGGAGGCATATTTACTCTGAGGAGCTCCATTTTTGAGGTACCCTACTGTGGCAGTGTTGGTTTAATGTTCCTCGCATCTAAGTAGCTAACTTTCATATCAATGTACTAATTAATATTTTAACAGGCTAAATTAATATTGCTTTAGCAAACCTACACAGCTCTTCAAAATTTTACATCAAGGAACTGTAATGTATGACATTATAAAAATTGTTTATAATATATAACATTTATGAAGTTCTAATAATAAAACCACCAACTCACTATAGGCCGCGTGCTAGACCGCCGGCTCACTATAGGCCGCGTGCCAGACCGCCGGCTCACTATAGGCCACGTGCCCGACCGCCAACTGACTATAGACCGCGTG
>JAQQZR010000020.1:1622310-1633950 GCA_030068235.1 Notoglanidium macrostoma
TGTGTGTGTGTGTGTGTGTGTGTGTGTGTGTGTGTGTGTGTGTGTGTGTGTGTGTGTGTGTGTGTGTGTGTATATATTTAAAAAAATTATATATATAAAATTTTTTGTTGTTGTTGTTAATACACCTGTAAAATATAGAGGTGGAGGATTGATGCTTTGGAGGTTTTTGTGGCTGGTGGATCAGGGGATATTGGGCAGATTGATGACATCATTATTTCCATTAAGGATCAGGATATAACAGGTGAAAAAACCTGGTTTCCTTTGCCAGGCGGTTCAAACTTAGTGATAGATGGAGTTTTCAGCAAAATTATGAGCCAAACATTCTTACCACATTCCTTCGCAGCTGTAAACAAGGCCGTTCCTGGTCCATTATATACGGAATAACCATACGGGAACGGAATGGATCAGTCGAAAGAATTAAAATTTATGAATATCTTATAGATGCTATGATTAAAAGCTATCTTCACTTTCATGTTACAATTTAAGACCTGTGGCCTAGGATGTCCCCGGATGGTCGTGGATTGTTTTTGGAATATCGGTGGCATCAAAAATGGCGACTTGCTACTTGGCGCAGAGGATTCTGGGAACCTCATCCAGGAGGATATAAGAGCATACAGGAGCTTAAAAACGTTCTGCATGGAGAAGTGTACCAAGTGTCTCCGGCCTTATTAGACGTTACAAGAAGAGACTCAATGTAGTTCTCCATATTGCGTCACAATGTACTCAGTGGAAGGGTGCCATATTTCATGAAAAATATCCCTTTGCATTTCTGCATTTTGTGTATGATTTTATCCAAAGCTTATATGTAGATGAGGCGGAATGGAGTCCATACATTTTAAAAGAACAAACAGTGATTATAATTGCCATCGGATTTAAACACCATTTAAACACAAGTGTGGGAATTTGAGAGAGAGATAGAGAGAGAGAGAGAGAGAGAGACCAATGAACAAGCAGTTGAGGTTGGAATACATGCTAGCACAAATGCTAGTCAAATAAAAACATTTTAGTTCAGAAACTAATAAAAAATACACAATAATAGCAACAATAATAGATAGCAGTCTTAGCCGTTTTACCATTTACGAGATCGTAACAGCTATCTAGCTTTATCTTGGGTCGCGTGTATTACTGCAAGCCAATGCTATCAGTTCTCCAACATCCCGCAACATTCTACTGACCTTTATGACGGTTATTCTTGTGGTACGTGGAGGGTTTTTTTTTCCGTGTCTCGAGCGTATGGCGATGGACATTCCTGCTGTTGTATAATGTAAATGTTTATTAGGCTACAGTTTGTGCATATTTGGTAGGCTACACGACAGAGTGTAGATAAATGGCTTCTGTCACAACACCTCCACTTTCGTTTTAGATCTTAATTTGCTAGTCTATAGGTAAGGTGTTAAAGATCATCACCGAGGTAGTCCCACTGTAGCAATGTTATAGAAGTATTTGTAAAAATCTGCATTTCCTAGCTTAATGTTCTGCTATCCGTGTGGTGATGAGTGTGTGTGAGCTCATGGTGTGTTTCTGTCTCTCACAGGTTTTGGTGATCTCGACGAGGCTACTGAGGCCAGCTGATATTCCGCTCCTGCTGTTCAGTGCTGACCGACTCTCACCTGATATAGGAGTGTGAGAAGAGAAAGCAGACCACACACACACACACACACATAGTAAAGCATACACATTCCCGAGGACACACGCTGCGGAATATAAGCATTTGTGACATTTTCTGTTTACCAGAGACCAACACACAAATGCTTCTGAAATGCATGTATGAATGGTTTGGTTAATAATGTGGATTTGACAGTAAAGAGACGGCTATCAGAGTGTAATACGCTGAAAACAAAGAGTCGATTATTGTAAATCAATGCTAAGTGCACTTAGAGTAAACTGTGCTCAATTTGTAAAGTGTTGCAAATTGAAATAAATTTGTGATTGCCTGGATGTGTGTGTGTAAGAGTGATAGAGACTTGAAGTGTAGGTGGAGGTAGAGAAGTGTTGGCGTTCACACGGTTTCTCTCTCCTTTATTTTGCCTCTACAGTTTCATCCTTTCTCGCCACACACACTGGTGTCAGTTGTTGTGTGTGTGTGTGTGTGTGTGTGTGCAACAGGGTGGGGGACAAGGAGTAGTTAGTTAAGCTTCTGTGTAGTGTTGTAAGTGCAGTGTAGTCTCACTGAGGACACACACACACATACACGTTTCATTTTCCATGCACACACTTTGTGTTTATTAGGGATCGTACCACTGTGTTCTACTCTTTATAGATGTGTAGAACATATTACCAAGAAATTCCAACCACATTTATGACTTCAAGTCAGCATTTTTATTGTGCCGGCTCGTGATCCGGCTCTGCCAACTCACTGTTGTTTAACTGATTCACGGGCAACTTCAGCACCAACTGAATCTTTGCTGAGATTGTGTTTTCAGTAGATGTCTGAAAACAGGATGCGTATGACAAAACGGTCCAAGTCAAAAATAGTCAAAGTCAAATATATTTTATTTTCAATCACAAAACAATAAATAAGATCAAGCCTTAGCCCTGGAGCATGATGTAAAGTGCATTAAAAAAAAAAAAGTTGTACAAATTGGCACTGAAGAGTTTAACACAGAAACACACATACTGCTTGTGGCCTTCAGCTTTAGTGCCTCGTTCCTTTAACACAATGCCTGCTTTCAGTTTGTTTCTGCTGAGAGCTGAAAGCCTTGACAAAAAGAAAATGTCTGCGTCGATAAAAATACCCAGCCCTCTGTCCTTCACGAGCTCTGTTGCCAGGTGAAGTTGTCTACGGATATAACGCAGTGTGTGCGTACGTTCCTGTTTAATTCAGTCCAGGCGTCTTTTTGCATTCTTCGTCTTTAAGGCAATTTTAGACACCACGGTTCTCTGCTGCATCTGCACTCATGCAAGTCAGTCACACACAGCAGCACAGGTGGCTTACCCTCCACCACCAAGATGGTCAAAGTTCAGAGGTCACAGATTTCACAGGTCATAATAGTTCAGCACCCCTTTGTTTTAGATCTGGCCTGTTGATTAGCACTTGAGCTCAAGGGCAAGACCAAAACTTTCCTTTGCTTTTTGGATCTTCGCCCTGACACTCAATCCTGCGCTCTTCTGTCTCGTCTAGCCCCACATCTGGGCCACATCCCTCGCTCTCTTCCTCACACTGACGTGACCGTGCGCACTTTGGCTGACAGCACCTGCTTGAAGCGCCTCTTCAGGTCCTGCATGTTGGGTGATTTGGGTCGTGGGATAAGAGGTGACTTCTTCTTCTCGTTGCTGGCTGAAGCTGCATTTGCATTGGTGCTAAACGGCACCTGTTTTTTGGCGAGCTCTGTGCAGAGTCTGTGGAAAGCCCCGTGCACCTGACTGTAGTCTTCGCTGGCTGACACCTCATAGAAAGTGCAGCCGAGTGCCAAGGCCAGCGCCGGACCCTTCTGCGCCTCCACCCGCCTCACATGCACCATGTCCGCCTTATTGGCCAGCAGGATAACTGGTGGGGTGGGTCGGTCAGCATACACATGGCTCACAAGCTGATGGAGCTGACTAATGAGGTCAAAGCTGTGACCATCTGTCACAGAGTAGACCATGACCACTGCGTCGGCCCACTGGATGGAGCGTCTCGTGTGCTCAGTGCAGCTCAGGCCGTTGGCGTTTACCTGAAAGAGACAATGTGAATTTAAATTCAGGGCTATTCACACAGTATGGGCATAATGGTAGGAACATGATTAAGACAAATCCAGGGTGTGTCCAAGAGTCAACCTTTGATTATACACTGTATGGGCAAACGTATGTGGACACCTAACCATCACACCCATGTGTGCTCCTACCACAAACTGTAACCGCAAAGTTGGAAACACACAGTTGTACAGGATGTCTTTGTATGCTGTAGATCTACAATTTCCCCTTCACTGGAACTAAAATTTTGAGCCCATTACAATGAGCAAAGCGAGCTCCATGAAGACGTCCATGAAGTGTTACGGTTAGAGAGGAAGATGCCCTGACCTCATCCCCACTGATCACCTTTGTGCCCCAGGCCTCTCCACCAAACATCAGCGCCTGATCTCACTAATGCTCTTGCAGCTGATTGAACACAAATGCCCACAGCCACGCTCCATCATCTAGTGGAAAGCCTTCGCAGAGGAGTGGAGCGCATTATAACAGCAAAGTAAGAATACATCTGGAATGGGATGTTCAAAAAGCACATACGTGTGATGGTCAGGTGTCCACAAACTTTTGGCCAGGAACACTGGGGGATGGGGGGGGAATACTTTAGAGAGTCTTATCTAACAAACAGCCATACAGTTGTTCTACCTTGCCATACAGAGGAATAACTTTAAGCTAGTTATAGGGATGCTCATGTATCTCTGTATCTCATGACTCATATCAGAGTCACAGTATCGTTTACTGCCTGAGGTGGCCATGAAGAGAAAGGAAAGTGACGGGAAAGTATCAGTTAGCTTGGACAAGCGTTACATGAACTGAGGGGAAATGAGGTGGCTAGACTTGGAGCCTGAAATACAGACATTCTGTGGTTTTTGGAGCGCTGCCCGGATCAGGAAACGAGCCTTTAAAACTCTCGGCACGACAGAGAAACTCAAGCACAGAAATGAGGAAAAAAAATAATGGCACTGCATGTGAAATAACTCAAATTTCAAACAAAGTGGTTAATTTGTTTGTTTCTGTCGTTTAAGAAAACTGAATGACCAGAGAGAGAGAGACCGAGAGGAAACTAAATAGAACCACAAGCTGCACAAAGCAGTCTCCCACTGTGCGTCGTGATGTTCGTGGGTTTAGAAAATCGTGATTCGAGCTTATGAGCTGGTCACATCAGAGCAAGAAGGTTCTGGGTTCAAACCTGCTGGCCAACTGCGACCTTTGGGTTTTCTCTGGGGGCTCCCAAAGACATGCAGATTAGTTCTACTGGCTTCTCTAAATTATGGTGTAGATAATGGGTGGAGGGAAACTACAACAAGCTGAGTGACTGCTAAACAATAAGGCATGTGCTCTCTTACAAGAGGCAAAATCCACCAGGCAAACAGATTATTTATATTTATATTTATATCAGCTTACCTGGACTCCAGGTGTATCCTGCACCTGAATGGCCACTTGTTCTCCGTCGATTTGGACTTCTCTGGAATACAGGCTGCCTGTAAATCCAAATACAGCAAAATAACAGGAGTTAACACCGTCCCAGGATGGCTCCACAGATGTTCATGAGCTCTGTAAATGAATAAAGTTGGTTTTTACCTGCATTTCTCTCGTAGTCGCCAATAAAGCGCTTGGTCAGGAAGCGAACAACGAGCGCTGGAAAGAAAACGCACCAGAGTTTATGAACAGGTTAATAAGCAAGACTGTGTAAATGCAATGCTTTAAGAAAGTGCAGAGATGATGCACTCACCGGTTTTGCCCACTCCGCTGCCCCCGAGCACGGCTATCTTAATGACGCGGCTGGACAGGCACTCGGGGCTGGGGTACTCCACTATAGTAGACATGTTCTGGATGAGGCGCATTCTGACCAAAAGCAGATCGTTTAATTAAGGAAAAATAAAGTCCAAGCAGAAAGGCTGTGCAATATCCACTCCGTCATCCGCAACACAAATGCTACGTCTCCTCTGATGACCCGAGTTTGGTACTCCTGTTTACAGATTGCAATAAACTGCTGTTCAACTCCGGATTCAGAGCGCTGTCTGAGCAGAGCGCGAGCGAATTCGGTACATTTATAAGCGCCCCAAAAGAGCTTGTCTGTAATTGGCTGTTGGTGAACACCGACGCGCTCGCTGTCCCCGCCCCTTCTGCTTTCATGTGGAACTGCGAGCCAATCAGGATGCTGATGGGGGAGTGACAAGCGGATTCATATTCATACAAAACATTCCGAGTCTTTTCAGTGAGTCAAATCATTTGTCTCCCGAACATTTTATTTCCCCTAAACTGCGATATTTTAACCAGGAATTGTCGCGCTTTGCCTAAACATGGCTGAAATTGTTTCAGGAAACCTTACTATGCCTTGTAATAAAAAGCAAGGCACTATAAATGTGCATATTGGCACATAAAGTAAGCTTTCCTGCGATTGATTCATTATACAAGATTCCTTTCCAACAACAAAGAGCAGTGCAGGAAGACACTGTTTGTTCACACAGCTGAGAATAAAACGCATCTTATCATTCACTCTATACAGCTCGGATGTTGGACAGAGGTTTCCATCGAATCATTTTGATTCAATTACACCGCGAGTCGACTCTCAAGTGCCGACTCCTTGATGAACGACTTTTTGTTTATGCTGTATCTCCTGTCTCTGCTTTATCAGGACTGATGATGTCTTTGTACACCTGTTTAACTGAACGAACTCAGAAACGGATCTGAAGTGAATTTGTGTCACCTGTTCCCTCCGAACCGCTCAAAAACAAGGCTTTCCCACAGTTACCTTTCCTTTATGGCCAAACATTATGACTGTGAAGCAGCTGCATTTAAGGGGGACTAAGAATTTTACCAAATGTTACAATCCCGTGTGTTCCTGCAGTAATGCACTGAGCCTGGAGCTAATTGGACAAATTACTACCATCATAATGGAGATAAATTGAGCTTTGACACTATAAATGGCCAAACGTATGTGGACACCTGACCATCGCACCCATATGTACTTGTTAAACATCCCATTCCAGATTTAGTCCCCTTTCCTGTTATAATAATCTCCATTCTCCTGGGAAGACTTTCCACTAGGTTTTGGAGCATGGCTGTGGGGATTTGTGTGCCTTCAGCTCAACAGGAGCATTAGTGAGGTCAGGGACTGATGTGTGAGGAGACCTGGGGTTCAATTTGAGTTCCAGTTCATCCTAAAGGTGTTCAGTGGGGTTGAAGTCAGGGCTGTGTGCAGGACACTCGAGTTCTTCCACTCCAACTTTGTCTTTATGCACCATGTCTTTACCCTGCTTTGTGTACATTGGCATTGTTATGCTGGAACAGGTTTGGGCCTCTTAGTTACCTTGAATAATTACAAGGTAAATTGTAATTATAAGACTTTCTATCCAATTGTGCACCTCAAACTTTGTGGCAACAGTTTGGAGAAGGAGCACATATTGGTGTGATGGTCAGATGTCCACATACTTACTGCGATATATTGTAAGTACAGAGCTTCTGAGGAGTAATACTTGCTTCATGACAACTACTGTATTCCAAAATGAGTGAGACACAGAAGAAATCCATTGAATAAAACCACTGTGGCCATAACAACCTAAGCCTGGAGATGATTTATAATATTACACCTTATCTTCATCATAGAATGATGCAGAAAGACATCCTGGAAGCAACGTGTTTGTGGCACGTTAATCAAATTCTCAAAGTGAATAGACTTTTATTTTGCCCGTTCTCACCAGTCATTAACTAGAGGCCACATATGAAGCATAAGATTCCCACAGTATATTAAGTGATGGGCTCTAGTTATACAAGTCATGGCAACAGCTCTGGTATCTCATAACCATAGCATAATAATACATGGCCATGATGTACTTGTGTTTGTGCCCTTGATATATTAACTCGTGGCCTCAATATATCAATTCATGGCCAAATCTTATAGAAAAAAAATATAAATAACCACCTCTGCACACATACAGTAATATTCATGTCCTATGACACACTATAAACATTACAATCATTCATGTTAAGGTCATTCGGTCTTAACCCTAATTAGTCCTCTTTCTTACACTCTTCTGTGTATTGTGGTGTCATTTGTGACAGGAGATGCTAAATTAGCTTGTGAAGTAGCAAGAAGATGTGATTACAACACAATATACTCCATTTAACACATTCAAAGAAAACTAGCTTTTGATAGAAGTGTTTATTTCATGTTGCTGTGTCGGCTTTCTCTCCTGGGTCGATGTTATAGGCCTTGCTACATAATCCAGACTATTAGCTAAATCAGTTTACCTTAGTCTGATTCAAAGGACAGTTGGAATTTGACTTGGCTAAGTAGGTGTTAATTAAATTTCTCGCTTATTCATCTTATGAGAAAGCAAAAACTTTTTGTGTCTGGAGATATTAAATGGACAAAATATTCACTTGCCACTTACTTATATTGCAAGATGTCCTGGTCATTGTCTTCACCTCCAATATTCAGTTCATTCTGTGTCCTTGAGCTGATTGTGGAGACGGAGGACTGTGACGGAGCATCAGGATTGGAGTGGAGTTTCCATCCATTTAGTGACAGGAGAAAAATTTGAACAAAAAGGCTGAATATTGTTAAAATGCTTGAGTAAAGTGGAAAAGATGTGGGAATAAATGTTATAATAAAATAAAAGATTCCACAGCGAGTGTGTATTTCTGTCTCTCTTTGACTGGCACTCGTTTTACAGCCTTATCTTGTTGTTTCTCATCATAATATTGAAATAACTGAGTGATTTGTATTTTTCTTTTTCTTTTCTTTCTTTTTCAAAAACTCACTTCGACATGTGAATGAATGTTTATCAAATTAAAATAAAAACATACTTTATGACTCATTGTGTCCTTGTATTTCTATGACGCATCATTTTCTGACTTCATGGCTTGTACTGGAACGCCATGAAAATGTTGGGTAATACTGAAGAACAGCTTATGTATGTGTGTAGGCTGCAGGTGCTAGCTAACTGCTTGTTGAGAAGAACATATTGTTCATTGGTTGAGGTTTGTTGTTTTTAGTGCTGTAGTAGTTCTGTCTACAGTTCCCATCTATTTTATTGTTTGGTCTGCTCTGGAGTTTCTCACATGTACTGACTTGCCCTAGTGTCCTAGCAGGGAGGGTGAAGTCTCTATTGTGCGCGTGTGCGCATGTGTGTGTGTGTGTTTGTTGGGAATGCCTACTGCCATCGTGCAGATAGCCAGTTCCCTTCCCAAGAGACACTGCAAACTCAATTGCGAGCATAATCATTCCCCAGACATACTGTCATGCCCCTATTAGCTCACTGTCCAATTACTGTCCAACATTTAGCCATCATTTACAGCAGTCAGTCAACTTGGGCTGAAATATGCCTTGATGCCTGGTCATATTACCTCACTGTGTGTCCCTTTACTTTGCTTGTTCTGGCTCGCATGTGGTCTATTTATGTCAGACTATAATACTTTTCTCACTGTAAGTGCTTTTCCACTTTCGGAGTCTCCACAAAAGCATTACTGCACTTTAATGTCCTTGTAGTAGCTGTGGGTAGCAGCTCTGTGGTCATTTGCTTCAAAAGATTAAAGTCTTACACATACTTTTTTTTTGAAAGAGAGTGATATTCTCTTACTCCCATACACCACATAGTGTTGGGGAATAGTGGCAATTCCACTGCGTTCTCTGGTGCTGAAGTTCACTCACTGGCCATAATAACCTAAAACTTTTCCCTTGCCTTCTCCCTTTCTCTGTCCCACTTTCTTTCAGTCTATCTCGTGTCTTTCACCTGTGTTCATGCGTTGGCCTGTGCAGGTATTTTGGCAGTTTGCCCCGTGTCATTAGGAGCTGGTATGTATATTTGATAAAAGGCATGCTGACAGGTGGCTTCTGGAGAAATTCAAAATTAATGGGGCTGATTTGCCAGCCTCACGCCATTAAACACACACACACACACACACACACACACACGCACAACCTTGTGCATGTTACATACCTCTGTTCGCCACATCAGAGACCTTTCTGTTGGTGTGTGTTGTTCTTGTCTCCCAGACACAAGTATATCAAGGGAAATATATCATTATTGAATGAGTGATCAAATCAAAATGAAACCAGAACACAAAAAAGACAAGCAGCATAGACAAATTCTGGTTGTTGGTCCTTACCTGCATTAAAGTTTTTCTTGTATTTTAAAACATTTATCCTTTTTTAATCATTTAATCAGACACCATGCAGAGCTGGCTGGTTTTTCATTCCAGCAGTTACAATAGGTCCTGGCTGTTTGCCATGGACATGTCAGCGCAATAGAATGGTGATGAGAGAGTGTGGGTTGGAGGATACAGGACAGGACTAGACAGAGTGATGAAATGTGAATACACAAGAGTTAAAAAAAATTTAAAAGGAATGGAGAGAGTCGTTGCAATAGCAGGGAGTACAAATAATGGTTTTAATCTACTGTAATCTCATAGTAGGAGAGAAAACGTCCATCAATGAGGAATGCCAGATGTCAAAACAGCATTGTGGCCTAACCTGTTGATGGTCTTTTTTTTTCACAATCATTCAAGAGAGTATTTTTTTTGTCTATCATAACATTCGAATCCAATCCAAGCATTCAGTGTTAAAAGACCTGGTAGTAATAGAAAATCTGCAAAATTAGGTGTCCACCAGCTTACTAGAAACAAGTCTAAAATGGTTGTAAGATGAAAGAAAAATACCAAGTGAACCATGAGGATCAGGAGTATGAGCAACTTCCCTGAGAGATCCGTGCAGTGGTCGCAAAGCAGTCAGTCAATATATTAACGATACTCCAGTCAAAAAGCTATTTTGCAATAGATTGAGAATGAGAAGTGAGTCACACATTTAGATGAATGCTGTTAATGTCTTTTATGTTTGCTTTTAAAAATAGTGAAATAAAAAATGCATAAATGTAAATATTTTAAACAGTAAAAAAATATGCCTTCAAAATTGCATCAGGTCTCTTCAGTGCACTGAGGAATCAATCGGCTGCAAGGTTGTTCCAGGCTTCGTAGCTGTTCTGCAGACTTTGGCTCTCTTTTACGTCTATTTTTAAACTACTTTCCGACAGCTGTGTTTCAGAGCTCTGCTGAGCTCATCGTATCTGTTTCTTCAGTAAAGAAAAGTCCTTTATAGCCAGAAAATGAAAACTTGGAAATCACATTTCTGCTGACATATATTATGCAAAAGCTATATAATAAAGACCTGAGACAAATTTCCTATAAAAAAATCCAAGGAGCCACGACTTTTGTACTTCATTGTACATACTATCCATTTAAATGAAAGCAAACTTCTAGCATTATTATTATTATTTCAGAACCCATGTCTCCCTGATACCAAAACCTTGCCTGTGAAGCATCGGCCTGGTATTTAGTCGCTATCGACCTGTGTGAAATCCGATGTTCAGTGCTAAAACGTTAACTGTTTCAGTAGTACTTCTGTCATTTCAGTTTAGATTGCTGATAGCACTAATGTGCACATGCTAATTAGCAGCATGTTAGCTTGCCAACAAAAGCCCCAAGTGTGTCCAGGCTTCAGTGGTGTGTCAGAGAGTGAGCTGAGGTGCGAGGTAATACATGTTTAACATCTCGTTGAGGATGCATCACATCAGACTGCTCTGCACTGACACCCAGATGTGTGCAGAGCAAAAGCTGGGTGTGAAATGGACTCATCTTTCAGCCTTTAATGTGATCTGTTTTCACGTACGCTGTTCTTTAAGGTATGGTTATAAATTCAGACTGAGGAAGAAATTATGTGTGTAAAATGGCACAATGTACCAGGAAGCGTTTATTGCATTTGTCCGAACTCAATACATGTGTTCCGCACTAGGCCATTGGGTACAATAGAGAGAACAGAACATGTAATTTGATTATAATGAGCAGGGACTCTTCTAATCCCCTCTAGTGGTGTAGTAGCATGCTTTATCCCAAGGTCAGGCTGTGAAGATAAAGGTTTTGGCATTTTTTTCCTTTGGACTGCTTCTGTCATGCTGAAAGTGTGTGTGTGTATATATA
>JAQQZR010000020.1:1644203-1669741 GCA_030068235.1 Notoglanidium macrostoma
AAAATCTGCCAAGAAGAGCGGTCAAATATCCAACCAGGATTCTGCAGAAGCTTGTTGATCGTTACCAAAAGCATCTGGTCAAATTGAAACATGCTAAGCGACGTTTAACCAGATTTTAGGTGTGCTACAGAGTCAAAACAAAAAAATAGATAAATAAATAAACTAAACGCATTCATTTCCAAACGTAACCAGTTCAGTCAGTCCCATTTGCGGGTGTGATGTGTAGCATGTGCCAAATGTATTCACTGCATTTCTTGCATGTGATGTGGGTTTTTACATTCCTTGAGGTGATCAGAATGATGTAAAAGGGTTGCCAGGTCTCAACAACACAAAAAAAAAAAAAAAAAAAATTTCAGCTTTGGAAAAGAGCGAGATGGAGAGAAAAGTTTCATTGTCGTGGATTTAGAATAATTTGAACACACCACTGAAAAGTCAATATCAGATATCATAGTTTACATGTTCAGGTGTGTAGTCTGGTTATTACGCTTCATGCCAGTGAGATGAGAGAAACTTTAGTTATGATGGAGGAAATAAGCAAATCGGCTAAATCTCAGAAACAAATGCTGCATTCGGCTTCGGGAGCTCACACGTGACTAATGTTGGTGTGTGAACACAACCCTCAGCGTAGGCGCGATGTTCTGCTCAGTCCTCTACGTGATAAGCGGCCTAGATATAAGTGCTCTTTTAAACAGTAAAGAGCAGGAGAAGTAAGGCAAAGACAGAACCTCAAGTGCTTGCTATCTCAACAACTTTTGCTTAACAAACAACAGAAAAAAGCCTTGATGAGGTCGCGGTACCACTTCAAATTGGCATCATACAACTCTGTAAAGCCTGACACACAGTATTGGCTTCTCCAGTTTGTCCATTTTGACTTTGATTGGATCTTTAAATTCATATGCATATTCATGATGATTCATGGTACCTCAAGCTCAGAATTATTTGACCTCCATGCATTCAAGCTACAAAATGGGGTGAAAAGTATGGACTCCTCCATTGTTGGTGACAAGCTAGCTAGCTGTCATGGCTGATGTATATATTTTTTTTACTTTAGAAAAACTGTAGAGTCAGTGTCCGAGATTTAACAAGGAAACATGGCTGCATGTTTATTGAACTAAAAAAATGCTTGTATATACAGTATAACTCCATTAAAGAGAAGATTTGCTCCAGCTGAGGGGGCAATTGTTTTGGTTTTGTGTAGTCGGAAGTTGAAAATTTCAATTTAGTGTTCAGGACTGATATTAATAAAGTGATGATAAATACACTGGAACACACACACACACACACACACACACACTCACCAGAATGACCTGTTTTTGCCAATTACAGGTAAGCAGTAAAGATGAGGACTTCCTGGATTTGTCTGTGGATGTCGAGCAAAACACTTCAATAACACATTGTCTCAGGTATTTAAGTCACCCGGGAACACACAAGCGTGAGATAAACAAGAGCTGCACTGTCACTGATGAGGAGATATTTCTCTGTTGGAGTTGTTCTGACTCATTGTGCCTGTATGTACAGGGACTTCAGTAACACGGAGACGCTGTGCAGTGAGTATAAGTACTACTGTGAAACCTGCTGCAGCAAGCAAGAGGCCCAGAAACGGTCAGTGGCTTTTCCTGTTTTACGCTGCAGTGATTTCATGTGTATCTGTGAATGGTTGATTCTGAGATCATGTTCATGATGGTCATTACTAACAGGTAGGCGAGAGTGCGTGTGTGTCCTTATGTATAAAGTAAAGAAGCAAAGGATCGTGCAGTAGTTGTCTTTGGCATTTGTGCAGAGTGCAAGAATTAGCAATGACAGAATTGGAAGAATGTGAGCTATTGCTTGATTTATTTATGTTTTAAATTATATCATGGAACATTTCGTTTACCATAAGAGTGTAAGTGTGTGTTTTGTGTCTCCAGCATGCGAGTGAAGAAGTTGCCCATGATCTTGGCCCTGCACCTGAAACGCTTTAAATACATGGAGCAGTTGCAGCGCTACACAAAGCTGAGCTACCGCGTGGTCTTTCCACTCGAGCTGCGCCTCTTCAACACGTCCGCCGACGCCATCAACCTCGACCGCATGTATGACCTCGTGGCTGTGGTGGTACACTGTGGCAGGTACGAGAGTGCAAAAACACACACAATGGGTACACAAACTCTTACCAAACATCTGGACCCGCTGAAACACCAAAGTCGTATCATGTCATATATGAGCGAAAAGTCTGTTAATGCCCTAATAATAAACTAATTGTAATAAATTTAATGTTTCTGTAGTAACAGTTATATACAGGAATTTTGCACAGCAGATGCTCCATATGATCCAAGTCTATATATTACAGAGATTTAAGAAATGTTGCTGTTTAACAAAGTAAATCAGGTAGTCATTGATATTTTTGTTAGCAGAAAAAAAATTATTTTGGTGCTGCTACATATGTAAATATGTACAAAGGCTACATATGTGCAAGGATGTATGTAGCTATCCAAAGGTATATTCTGCGAGAACGGAAGACTGTGTCTGGAGGTAGCGCCAACGGGATTTCAAAATAAAAGTCCCTGTGGCTGTCTAGCCCTACCTCCAAACAGGAAGTCAAAATAAAGGTATTTTAGAATTGTTTCTGTTTTATTTAATATGATTAAGTGGTTTATTTTATAGGTCACCTATAGAGTGTGTGTGTGTGTGTGTGTGTGTGATTAATAAATGAAACCTTGTAATCATTGGTAAATCGCTGTAGTATAGGTGGAATAACGCACTCCAGACCATGCCTTTGTACAGAAGTAATACATTTCTGGGTGGTATACCCTTTGTTATTATTTTTATATAACCGCACTGTGTATGTGTGTGTGTGTATATATATATATATATATTTCTTTTACATCACATATCTGTATTGGTGTTGTACGCCTTTTATATACACTGACCATAGTAAAATGTAAGATGACTTACAGAAAGTTTACACACACATCACTTTCTTGTGCCTTGTCTCATGACAGTGGGCCAAACAGAGGACACTACATAACGATAGTGAAGAGCCATGGCTTCTGGCTGCTGTTTGATGATGACATCGTGGAGGTGTGTGTATGCACTTGTTTATTACGTTTGGAAGAACTTTGCCGAATGTTTGTAACTGACTCTGTCTTCTTTCTCCCACACAGAAAATTGATGCACAGGCAATAGAGGAGTTCTATGGTTTGACTTCTGACATCTCTAAGAACTCTGAGTCAGGATACATCCTTTTTTATCAGTCTAGAGAGTGACCAGGTCAGAGGATGACTGAAGAGCAAATAAAAAAAAAAAAGAGAGCAGAGGATGGAAAGTAGGGGACAAAGTAAACGGAAGAAATGTAGTTCAATCATTAATACCATGCAGTCCACAACACACACACTCACACGCACTCTCAGGAGCAATTTCTGAAAGCTGTGCCAATCACACCCTGACCTCATTTTTGCCAATACTACATTTCCCAGAATCCTCTCCTATACGTTATCACTGCACTCTGGGCGGGGGCACTGTGTGCGGGGGCGGGGGTGGGGGGTGCATCAAAACTGACCCTCGGTCAGTCACCTGCATATGGAAGGCACTTTATGAACAAAAAAAAGCATCAACATACATAATGGCAAACCCTACAAAAGCAGCAAATGAGCAACATGACGTCACTCTCGTCAGGACCTTGAAAGGAAGGAATCGAATCACTATAATATCAACATCTCGCTGTTTGGGAATTTTGGGAATCATCCCCTTTCAGATTCAGAGAGAGGTGTTCACAAGGTTTTAGGGTTCTTGGGAGATCAGCGTGGTTTCCCTGGCAAAGATGTGTGTATGAAGAGGATATTTTAATTTATACGTTTGTGTATTACGTGTGTATGTTCAGTCCTCCAAATCTGATTTTCTCACAGAGAATTTTCCAGTGAATTATCAAAATGAAGCCAACAATGAATGAATGAACCTTTGTTACCTCTTATCCTATTAGACAGTTTGGACTTTTGACTTAGGTTATCTGGATAACTAAGAACTCATGAGCTTTTTATTTTACCAAAGCAAAGTAACCTTTTATTTACACTCCGTTTGCTATGGGGGTGAGCAAATTTAAAGCTAAAGGTTTTGAGTAAGTTCAGCTATATTTAAGACAATTGTCTAGCTCAGTTTAATTCCTTTCTGGCATTAAGCCATAATTGAAACCTCCCTGAGAGAAAATATGCTATTGTTGCTATACTCTCTGTCTAAATCTGTATGATGGTCACCGTAATATCTCAGGTCAACAGAGTCCTTCCTACCTTACATCAGTAGCAGGCTGATGGGCAGAAAGACCTTCATCTGTTCAAAGTTACTGTTAAACTCATGATCCTCTTATGGAGCCAGGATTCAAGGCTATAGCTCTGTTCTTGCCTTGTCTTTCCCTTACGTAACACAGCTGTTATCAAGCCGCCATTGTGCTCAGTGTTGCAGAGGAAACTAGTAAAATTAAGATCTGAATTCAGAATTATGCATCGACTTGCAGGTTAAAGATGTAGTAAATGTAGAGATGTATATGCTAATGAGCACTGATCTCATTTTCCCTGCATTCATATTAACCTTCCCTCTTGTACAGAGGAAAGTCTGTTTAAAGCTCCTAGTTTGAACTGTTGAGACCTAAAATCTCTGCATAGGTCTGCTGGTTTGATTGTCTTGGGCCAGTTGAAGCAGTACTAATTTCAGTAAAATCCTGTAGGCATTTATACAGAGTGCAATGCGGATTCCACTGTGCGTGCGTAAACACTTCTTAAGTATTTCACTGAAATGAAATGACTGTCATTATGTTCTCATAATAATAATAATAATAATAACAATAATCATTTTATTTGGTACTTTTTAAGGCTCCGCTCTAATCAGTTGTGTATCTCTGCAGTGATCATCACTAAGGGAACAGTTTCAGATGATGATCCTAGTTCAGCATTAATAGACTGCATCAAGATCTTGTAACAAGTTCATTTCTACCTACTTATGATGGCTGCTATGGATCCACATATAGAAATGCACAATTCATCTAATTAGAAAACATGAAGGGCATTTTTTAAAAGAATTTTCTGATGTGTGTTCATGAGGAGAGTCTATGGCTTTAGAGGGAGAACAACCGAAGGTTTAGTTGACCAGGGGAAAAATTTAGCATGACAAACTTGTCTCTGACTGAGTTTGAATCCATGTGTATAATGAACTGTGCTCATTAAGGTTAAACAGTAGGGAAAAGATTAACATTCCTTTCCATGCTCATGTGCTTTTTGTTAAACCAAGGACGATATCAGAGGTATGTTACAATTAATAATTCCTGATTTGCACCTTGATTTGTCTGTGTGTTTTTTCATGTTTAATTTCTGACCTTATATTCTCACTCTACTGGTTAAAGATTTAATAAGTACGACTGTACATTGAAATCTGATGGAATATTGATTAGGTACGGGATGTATGGGAATTGAGGACTTATAGCAGTCTGGGAGCTCTAAATATTTAGAGCTTCATTTATTAAACAAAAAAAAACAAGCAAAGTTCAAAGCAAAATTTCATAAGCTAGGCGTTGCATTAAAATCAACGTGCAAGTTGTTTAAAAAAAAAAACAAAAAAGAAACATGCTCACAAGCTTAACATCATCTGCTGATACAGTGGTCGACTGCACATTTTGTGTACTGGCTGATGGACAAAAGTTTGTGGACATCTGACCTTCATACTTTTGTGGTTCTTTCCCAAACTGTTACCTCAAAGTTATAAGCTCACAATTGTACAGAATGTCTCTGTGTGCTATAAGCGTTACAGTTTCCCTTCACAGGAACTAAGAGGCCCAAACCAGTTCCAGCATGACATTGACCCTGTGCACAAAGCAGCTCAATGAAGATATGATGTGTTAAGGTTGGAGTGGGAAAACTTAAGGGACCGAGCCCTGACCTCAACCCCACTGAACACCTTTGGGATGAACTGAAACACCAACTGCACCCCAGATCTCCTCACTAATATCAGTCCCTGACCTCACTAATGCTCATGCAGCTGAATGAACACGACTCCCCACAGCTACACTGCAACATCTAGTGGAAAACCTTCCCAGAAGAATGGAGGTTAATATAATGGCAAAGGTATCTAAATCTTGAATGGGATGTTCAACAAGCACATACTGGTATAATGATCAGCTGTCCACATACTTTTGGTCATATAGTGTAAACGTTTATCAGTCCATATGCTGCAAATGGCTGCTGAAGGTGGTCCCCTCATTTTCCTCTACATGTACGTACATTTTAACAGTAGGCTATACGTTCTAGTTTACTTTGTCTTGCTACGGTTTCTCTGGTTTGACAAAAGAAACATGGTTCAAGCAGGAACGCTACTCAAGCAGCAGCTCCATTAGATACACTAGATACAAGTAGATACATAGATAACGGAAGGCCACCAATTATACATTCTTATTCATGTACATGCATGTTGTGCTCCTCAGAGAACAACATTAACCCAGAAATCAAAGGCTTAAGAAAAAGACACCATGTCCTGCTACACTGCACCATATGGAAATATTTGAGAGGGTTTTTAGATGGAGTTCTCATTGATCTAGGCACAGTGTGGAGGTGGTGTTCGGTTTGAAAACAAGTCATTCCTGGATGTTTATTCATTTGAATATACTACAAATTATTTTTTTAATCTTATTCTCAGAATCAAGTTGATTCTAAAACTTGATGGTTCATCATGTGAGATACAGCAAGCCTATAATGTGACGCATTTGAGGAAAGTGTGAAAGCTTTACATTATATATGAACCGATAGGACTTGAGATTAAATGGTGGACAGCCAGTGTAATTTCCTCTCAGAACAATTAAACTTTCCCTATTTGCTGGGGTTTGTAACACTTTGTGTTGCCTGTTCCAGAAAATGCATATTCCATGGACAACACTTACAATAAGTCTTGATTATACTTTTTTCTACAGGGACTAATGACTGCTCAAAGTGTCAGTATTGCGCCATCTTGAGGATGATGTCGATATGTGTGCAGATACTGATTTTATTTGAGAATAAGAACCACTTGATTGCTGAATCTGTTTCTACTGAGAATAAAAGTCACTAGTAATGATGTGCTCATTGATGATGAAAATCACTCAGTCTATTTGTACTGTACTTATTGATGAGAATCACTCAAGGTACTGCTACGTCCTTTGAACTGTTGAGGATACAATTCCCCCCCCCAAAAAAGTCCCAAATGTCCCAAGATGGTGGGTGCTGAATTCCGTGCCACCTTCTTAACAAGATGAGACGCAAACCATTCTTTCATTTAATGTCAATCGATGTTCACTATATAGCCACCTTCTTCACAAAAATACACCAATGTATATACTTCTTTTAACCAAAGGAGTAACAAAGCCTGTAGCCAGGGTGACTCTTTTATTTTGTTCCCCAAAGCACACAAAAAGCTGGTCTGTGACCTGCAAGCTGGTGCTTATGAGACCTCCCTGGACATGGCAAGGGGCTCAGGAGTGACTCCCTTCTCTGTAGGGCTGATGTAGCTCTGTCACTTGCATTTCTTCATTTGATCACACCACAGAGGAGCTTGGCTTCCTTTTCTTAATGTACCTTGTTGTCATTTCAGTTGCAGTAATTATTCCATAGACTACAAGGTTCATCTGGCACCCATTTGGCGTTATGTTGCAGTTAGGGCAATGCTTTGGTGATGTCCAACTCCATTGGTGCTTGGTGAGATAAACAGCTCACCACTGTGCCTCGACATGCAGACGTTTAAGAAATTTGAAATGGTTGAAAGCTCCACGATTCACAAGTTTAGAATTTACAAATTAAACATGTTAAAGAATCAGCCTTTATTTTTCACATATACTTTACAGCACAGTGAACTTTTTTTCTTCACATGTGAGGAAGCTTACCCCTTTCTCACTAGCCAGAGTTTTAGTGCATTTTGTTTTACTCCTTAACTACTGTGTGAACTAAATTATTTTTGAATAAATAACTTGTAATTAAAAGCACTACAGATGTGTGAGCACTGCCTAATGGCAAAGGTTTCGTTGGACTAGGCAGAAATTGTTTGCAAGATGAAAATATCCCTGACATTCGTGACCAGACTGTCAGCCTGCTACTGTCACTTGCAGTAAAACAAATCTCAAATCTACCCTGAAGAGAAACCGTCCTCAAAAGTGTAAAAGAAAGACTGTTTTATATGCAGTTCTGTCTGACACTTTCGTATAATGTGAAATAATGATGCCTCATTTATCGTACATGTGAGTATGTGCCATTTTCTTGGTTCCTGATCAAAGATAAATTTAGATTTATTCAAGTCAGATGGAACTGCAAAAGAAATATATGCAGAATGTGAGACAGGAAAAATCTATATATTTTTAATCATAAATGCAGCTGCAATTCCAAGGCTATATAAGATAAGATAAATCTTTGTCATTGTCACTTTTACAAGGAACAATGAAATTAAATGTGCAGTCGACTCATTGTAAGGCATAAAATTAAAAGACTAGAAAAGAGAAGAAATAATATCAAGTGAAAAATTTAAAATACTCTGCAGATATATACAAATTGTACTTATGAATACATATTGCACTGGTTATCCATACAAGTGGCCTAAAGTCTGTATTGCACATAGAGTGAATATAATGTGACGTGGTTACTGTGTGTTCAGAGCCATGATTGCTCTTGGGTAAAAACTATTCCTAAAGCGGTTTGTCCTGGTTTTCATTGCTCTGTATCTCTTGCCTGATGGCGAAAGCTGGAAGAAGCAATGTCCGGGCTGTGATGGGTCCTGTGAAATGTCTATTGCTTTTCTACAGCATCGGGAGGAATACATTTGTTCCAGGGTGGGGAGGGTACAGCCAATTGTTCTCTTCTGTCCTGATGACCCTGTGGAGTGCTTTCCTTTCCGAGGAAGTGCAGCTGCCGTACCACACACACAGTCCATATGTGAGCGCACACTCTATGGAGCAATGATGAAAGGCAAGCAGCAGATTTGTAGGAAGGTGGTTCTTTCTGAGAATTCTCAGAAAATACAGTCTCTGCTGTGCGCCTTCTTCATCAGCTCCTTGGTGTTGGCACTCCAGCTCAATGCCCAGAAACCTGAATACCGAGACCCTCTCCACACAGGCCCCACCAATGATGAGTGGTTGTCAGATTTGTTTTTTCTAAAGTCAATAACGAGCTCTTTGGTTTTTGTGGTGATGAGAAGCAGGTTATTGACTCTGCACCACTTTGATAGCCGCTCCACCTCATCCCTGTAGACCACCTCACCCTCCTTGTCCGAGATGAGCCTGACCAACGTCGTGTCATCCGCAAACTTTATTATCTTATTACTGTGGTGGGTGCGGACACAGTCATATGTGTAGAGGAGCAGGCTGAGCACACAACCCTGCGGTGTCCCGGTGTTGAGTCTGAGGGCATTGGCGGTACGAGGACCCAGCCTGACCCTCTGGGAGCGACCTGACAGGAAGTCCAGTATCCAAATGCATGTTGATGATGGAAGTCCCAGATCAGCAAGTTTGGACACCAGTTGTTGTGGAAGGATGGTGTTAAATGCCGTGCTAAAATCCACAAAGAGCATTCTGGCATAGCTCCCCTGCTGCTCCAGATGGGTCTGGGCAGCGTGAAGGGTCATGGCCACAGCTTCCTTCGTGGATCTCTTTGCTTTATAAGCAAACTGAAAAGGGTCCAGGTCTGCTGGCAGGCAGTCAATGATGTGACTCCGCACCAGTTTCTCAAAGCACTTCATGATGACAGATATGGGTGCCACTGGGCGGAAGTCATTCAGGCTGTTCGCGGTGGATTTCTTTTGGCAGCGGAACAATGATGGAAGACTTTAGGCAGGATGGTACAATGGCCTGGGACAGGGACTGGTTGAAAATCCTAGTAAAGGTTCCAGCCATTGATCCGCACAGTCTTTCAGCACCCGTCCAGACACTCCATCGGGTCCTGCAGCCTTTCTCGGGTCCACCCTCCTCATCACCCGCCTCACCTCATACTCTTCCACCATGAGTGTGATGCTGTTGTGGACAGCCGGCTGTAATGGAGCTGCTGTTGTTGTCACCTCAAAACGGGCAAAGATGATGTTCAGCTCCTCTGCCAGAGAAGCGTCTTCCTCCGCGACTGAGGAGTTGCTGGATCTGTAGCTGGTGATGTACTGGACACCCTGCCACACCTGCCTGGTGGTGTTGCTCCTCAGATGGACCTCTAGCCTCCTTCGGTATGCTGCCATGGCCTCTCGGATGACTCTCTTCAGATTAACAACACACCTTGTCACAGTTATACGTGTATACAATCAAATAGACCATGGCTTCCCAAACTAGAGGTCACTACCTCACTTGAAGTGACTTAATTTATCAAATTCTTAGAGATTAATATAAAAAAAATAATTTTATCTATAAAGATTAGTAAATACTTTTGAAAGTTTAAAAAAAAGAAAGTAAGATTTTAGATTTGAGAGGCAACACATGACAACAATCACGACGACGGCAGATTTGCTGTGTATGAGTTCACTAATCATTTTCAAGTTCATCTTGGAAGCCTGATGAAAAGGGATATTTTGACACAGATGTGTCAACTTGGACAGTGGATGTCATTTTTAATTCTACAGATGTACTTAAGATACACAGAGGAGTGTGTGAACCATGGCGCTTACGTGGCTGCTGCTTCTGCACTTGCACACAAAGGTATAAACCCGACTTCTCAGCGGTCACATCATTTGTATTGTATTGTTCAAAGCTGGCCTTGACAGTTGGGAGAGATGCAGCCTTTCAAACACACATATACATGTATATACAGAGGTGCTTGAAAGTTTGTGAACCCTTTAGAATTTTCTATATTTCTGCATAAATATGAACTAAAAATACTAGAAGTAGATAAAACAATTAAATAAATGAGACAAATATTATGATTCGTCAATCATCCAATATTGCACATCTGCAAGTACCTTTGCTATCTTGTCTGGTGTGACCCCCTTGTGCAACTAATGTTTCTGGTAACTGTTGATCAGTCCTGAACGTCGGTTTGGAGGCATTTGATCCCGTTCCTCCGTACAGAACAGCGTCAGCTCTGGGATGTTGGTGTGGTTCCTCACATGGAACTGCTCACACAACATTTCTATTGGATTAAGGTCAGGACTTTCACTTGGCCATTCCAAAACATTACTTTCACATTAACTTCACATTAACAATAAAGACTTGTGCGCTTCGGGTCGTTGTCTTGCTGCATGACCCACTTTCTCTTGATATTCAGTTCACAGACAGACGTCCTGACATTTTCCTTTAGAATTCTCTGATACAATCAGAATTCATTGTTCCATCAATGATGGCAAGCCGTCCTGGCCCAGATGCAACAAAACGGCACAATTCATGATACTACCATCACTGTGTTTCACAGATGGGATGAGGTTCTTCTGCTGAAATGCAGCGTTGTCCTTTCTCCAAACATAATGCTTCTCTTTAAACCAAAAGTTCTATTTTGCTCTCATCCATCCACAATTTTTTTTTCCAATAGCCTTCTGCCTTTCGAAAGGCCACATGACCTTTAGCAAACTGTAGATGTGCAGCAATGTTCTTCTCCTGATGGTGAACTCATGAACATTAACATTAGCCAATGTGAGAGAGGCGTTTAGCTGCTTAGAAGTCACCCTGGGTTCCTTTGAGACCTCGTGGACTATTACACATCTTTCTCTTGAATTGATCTTTGTTGGTTGACCATTCAGACTTTGATAGATCCCTGTTCTTTAAATAACAGCCGGCACCTGATTGTCATCCCACTGATTGAAACATCTGACTCTAATTTCACCTTCAAATTGCCTGCTAATCCAAAAGGTTCACATACTTTTGCCACTGACAGATATGTAATATTGGATAATTTTCCTCAATAAATAAATGACCAAGTATAATATTTTGTCTCATTTGTTTAATTGGGTTCTCTTTATGCACCCTTAAGACTTAAATGAAAATCTGATGATATTTAGGTTATATATGTATTTACAAATTGTCAAGCGTGTGCGCGCGTGTGCGCATTACATTTAAGAGTGCATCACTGGTGAGGTAAAATTGCATAGCTGAATGATTGAATGCTGCTGTCAGGGATACCTCATTAGTTTCCTGGTAAACTGCTTCCCCTGACATTTGATTATTCTTCTGTAGTTGTTCTGTTGTTTTCTTGCGTATTTGTTGTACATGTTCTTAAGACTATAAATTTGATCAAAGTTCTATTAGGTAAGATATCAAGTGATGGAATAGAAAGAAAGATTAATCATCCAAATAAAAGTTTTTTTTATCTTTTAAGAAGGCGAACACAACAAAGACTAATCCTTAGGATGCCAGATGCTTGCCAGCGGAAGGGATCCAAGGCTTCTCTGGGCAACGTTGGAAAGAAGGATGTCAATATTATGCTTCTGATACTGTATAGTATACAAGTTCTTGTAAAATGCAAAAATGTGGGGAATCATGGTGAGATGACTCAATATCTATGCAGTCATAAATATTGAATGAATGAATGAATAATTAATCAGGAACCCTATAATAATACTGGGTGGAATCCCCGCTTTGTCTCATAACAGGCTCATTTCTTTGTTGTATGAATTTCACAAGGTGTTTGAAACGTCGCTTTTTGTGATTCTGGTCCTTGTTGACATGATCGAATCATGCAATTCCTGCAGATTTGTCAGCTGCACATTCATGCTGTGAACCTTCTGTTCTGAAACATCCCATAGATGCTCTAA
The DNA here is from genome assembly GCA_030068235.1 of Notoglanidium macrostoma. Classification (NCBI taxonomy): domain Eukaryota; kingdom Metazoa; phylum Chordata; class Actinopteri; order Siluriformes; family Auchenoglanididae; genus Notoglanidium; species Notoglanidium macrostoma. The sequence goes on from JAQQZR010000020.1 coordinate 1,656,894, forward strand.
TCAGATCTGGGGACTTTGGAGGCCACTGATGCACACTGAACTCATTCTCATGTTCATAAAACCAGTTTGAGACAGCTTGTGCTTTGTGACATTGCGCGTTATCCTGCAGGAAGTAGCCATTATACATTGGGTGTGCAAAGAAATCATTCCCCACACCATTACACCACCTCCACCTGCCTGGACTGTTTACACCAAATTGTAACCCTGCCATCTGTGTTCCTTGGCAGAAACTGAGATTCAACAGTCCAGATGATTTTTTTTTACACTCTTTCATTGTCCAGTTTGGGTGAGCCTGTGTCCTCTATAGCCTCCGATTCATGTTTTTGGCTACGTGGTCTTCCATGGACCATAAAGTTTATGTTGTGCATTCTGAGGTGCTTTTCTGCTTGCCATGGTTGTAAAGAGTAGTAAAGTATTCTTTGTTAGCTGATGCCAGTCTGACCATTTTCCACTAACCTCTCATCAATAAGCCGTTTCTGACCGCAGAACTGCTGCTCACTGGATGTTTTTTGTTTTTTGCACCATTCTGTGTAAATTGTAGAGAATTTTGAGCTTGAAAATCATTAGAGATTTGAGACCAGCCCATCAGGAACCAACATGCCACAGCCAAAGTCCTTTGCTATGTCTCAATTCACATTCTTCCACACTTATACATTCTTCCACACTTACAGTTGCTATTTCACATTGACAGTTATAGCAACACGCAGTGTGTGAGTACCTGGATGGTCTCTCGTAGAGGGCACAAAAGTTGAATGTGAAAAGCTGGACACTTGTTTGCCATCTTGGCTATGTAGCAGAAGGGAAGGGACCACCAACTAATTTTCAAACTTGGAGGCCGAGGAAGCTGCAGTGGTTGGAAATGTGTGAACACCACACCATACAAACCTATATAAGTTATAAGCGTCTATGCACTGTTGCTGGATATGTTTATTGCATTAATATAGCAGTCAGTAAGGGTGTTGTCACAAGTGCTGTCAAATCATCATTTCCAGTAAGTGCACACTTGCTATGTTCAAATTGCTACAACACCACCCTGTCGAAATTCACACACCATGCAAGTAAGTACATTGTATGCAAAGTGTACTACAAGGTAGAGTACTAATGGAAGTTTATGGATTGAAACGTATCAACTAAGAAAGTCCCATTTTGTTTGATGTGAACGTTAAGTGAAGCTCTTGACCTGCATCTGCATGATATGATGCATTACATTGCTGGCTGATTGGATAATTGCATGAATGAGCAGGGGCAAAGGTGTTCCTAGAAAAGTGGCTAGTGAGTGTATATGAAATACTTTTTCTTTTTTTTCCTTTATTATTGGATGACCAGATGAATGAACGAATAAAGAAAATGACTGCTTTGTTTTTTTATGAGGAGAAGCAGGAGATTCTATTGTACGCTATGGATAGACAGAGCGAAGGTCTGTAGTTGACAGGGTGTGTGTGTGTGTGAATAAAAGGGGCTGTTGGTTACCCATGGCTTTCTGGTGAATGAGGAAAGATGCAGTGTTGTTTCCCAGTAGATGTTTTAAAGGTTTACTTATAATTCATTTTAATCTTATGAGAACTGATAATAAAGTCTGATCTCTTGTTTATGTCCTTGGCTGATTATGCTTGATTCAGCTTGATGGTGTACCATTTTGCATGCTAATCAACCTTTTAGTACCGTTCTTAGAATTATACGACACACATTACAGGGAAGGAAACTGAAGGAACAGTCTCTCCTGGTCTCTTCCTGTTCAGCGTTACCTAGAAGTCTAGGTAAAGATTACGGAGAAGATGAAAATAGGAAAACAAATCTTTTTTAAACAATTCCCTGAAAATTAGTAAAACATCTTTACAATAAAGAATGACATTTGTGTATGTCTACAAGAGATCAATTCTATCTTTAGAGCACACATTCAGACAGAATACTGCCTTCATGTTGACCTCCAGCTGGTCTGATGGCTCAGATGTGATCTTGCATGTGAACTCGCCCTAAGTAGAGATCTAATGGACCCAAACAGAGATTTGTATGAGCGTGTGAGTCTAGACTAACAGTAGAAGTGCTGTTTTTAAGGGAAAATACAAGGTAGGATTGCTCCATCATGAAACTTCACAGTGAAAATTATTTCAAAAAGCTCAAGTAAGGTAACGTTTGTAATTTCCGCTGTGGTTATTTTCGTCAATAGATTCATGACTGTTGTGATTATTTGATCAATATAAACAACCATCGTATTGAGAATAAATATAATTTGGGGCACTAAATTGTATAAAAACTGTCCACCATCTGAATAATAGCACGAAAGCCAAAAAAAGATTATTTTTGGTTTGTATAGCAGAAACGTAAACCAAAATCTAGAAAATTGAATGCAGATCCTACAGTAGACACTCTCCATTAGTTTCCACAGAACCTGCGAATTCTAGTCTTTATCTTTTATTGCTGTTTTTGTTGTTTCTCTCCTATTCATCCTCCCTATTATTATTCTCCATTCATTTCTTCTCTCACACGCAGTGTTTTTCATTCTGTGGCCCAAAACCTCCTAGACAGAGTGATTATCACTGAGTTCTGTTTCTATGTGTGGGAATGTAGGGCATGTTGTATAATTACCTGTCCTTGCTATCCGAACCATAATATTCACACTCCAATTTCAGGCTCCTCTTTTAAAAGAGGTATAAAATAATCAGGATGGAAACACCTTAAAAAAGAGAAACTGAGGACTTTAAGTTGACCACTACACTCATCCCTCAGTGCTATATGTCCCTAAATCATCCTTGCAATCCATTAACTGTAAACAATTGTACTTTTTAAACTATATTCTCAGTCACAGGTCTTACATTGTTCTGAAACTGTAGTTAAAATTCTGTTAATCATTCATATAATCATCCTCTGGTGTGTTTTCTTTAATAAGCACAATTTAAAGGGATCCACTCATATACTTATAGGAAATACTTCTATTTAATTAATTAATTTGTTGGGGTTGGGGGGGGGGTGACAGCATCCAAACATCCCAGTTTACCAAAATGCTCTGTGCCTGAGAACCCTCCAGATCTGCTCCTTTTACTAATAAAAAAAACTATTAACAAAAGGCTTGACTAAACCAATACGTTTTCAGCCCCTAACACTAATTGGAAGGCTGTTCCATAACTGAAGAGCTTTGTAAGAAAAAGCTCTGCCCCCTGCTGTAGCCTTCACTATTCGAGGTACCAAAAAATGTAAAGGATTTAGGTACATAGTACTAAGGGAAAAACTGATTATTTTTGGAATAGGTTCAATTACTTCTGACATTATCTGTTTGAGGAAACATGTAGGAAAAGGACCTAATAAACAGGTCGATGATTTTAATGAACTAGTGAAATTAGTTCAGTCTCTCAAAGGGGTGTAAAACATTCTAATAGCTGATCTGATATAATTATATTGTCCACAGAGATAGTTATCAAATTATCTGGCTTTAAATTCATATTACATTCAAAAATTTTGTCTGATATTGTCAATCTTGTCATTGAAACAATTCATGAAGTCATTACTGCATATTGATTGTATGGACATTTCTGTGGTGGTCTTATTCCTTGTTAATTTTGATACAGTATTAAATAAGAATCTGGGATTATTTTTGCTATTTTCTATTAGGATGGGGAGATATGTTGATCGAGCAACACTAAGAGCTTTCCTATAGCTCAGGAGGCTCTCCTTTCATGCTAAATGGAATACTATCAAATTAGTTTGATCCCATTTATGTTCTAATGTCCGGGTGGTCTTTTTAGGGGTCGCGTATGATTATTATACCAGGGTGCTAATTTTTTCTCTCAGATTATTTTTATTTTATGTGCGGCTGCATTATCTAGTGTATAGCAAAAATGTTGACTAAAAAGCATTTAGCTGCTTCATCAAGTTCTGTGGTGTCTGATGGTGATCCAGTCAAAACTGATAATTTTGGGAAATCATTGATAAAACTCTGCACAGAAGCTGATATGAATGTTTGTTTGTCACAATTTTATGGCAAGGTGCATATATTATAACTAAGACACATTTTAAATGAGAGGAGATCATGATCTGAGATAGTTTCAGACTGTGGAAGAGTGACTATATTGTCTATACTTCAAAAGTTAGTATTAGATCAAAGGTGTGACCATCATGAGTGGGTCCTATTATGTTCTGATTAACCCCTACTGACGCTAGATTGGATTTGAGCACTGTTCTCAGAGGATCTTCTGGGTCATCGAAATGAATATTGATGTCTCCAACAATTAATGCTTTGTCTAAAGTCACAACCAGGTTTGAGATCAAATCCGCAAATTCACAAAGGAATTCAGAATATGGTCTTGCCCCTCCACGATAAAGACTTGGGTGAGAAGGTTGCCCTTCCGGCAGGTTCCCCCATATCTGTGGAGGAATTCTGAAGCTGAGGTCACCTCCCAGATCAAGGCCCTTTTAGCCTGGAATGTTTCTGGGAATATTCAAAACTTTATAAATGGTTTTAAACTCTTGCCCAGATCTGTGTCTCGACACAATGTGAACATGTGAATTATAGGACCTCATACACATGTGTGTGTGCTTTTCTAATCCTGAGGTAGTCTATTTGGGTCAAGGTGCAGCTTGTGGACCAGCTCACACTTGGATATATATCAACTTGACTTGAAAACATCCACTAGGTCTAGGGCCCCTGTTTGTGTTTCTAGTTTCTTTATAATTCAAAGATGATGATTCAAGTTTCCTGAATTACTGATTAATCACATATTTTCTATGCTATTGCATTAGTCTTTCATAAATTGTACAATGTCTACCTGTTTAACCAGCCAGGCTGCTGTTTTGCTGCTTGTAACTGGTCAGCTCATGCTGTAAGGTTTTAACAACAACAACACAAAAAAATAATCAGTGCAAGTCAGTCAGGTAAAAATCATTTTGAACATTCTGTCAAGATTATGAAACACTTTCATCAACTTTCTGTCTCATATGAATAGCTGTTTAAAAGACTTACATTACATGGGTAGGTTGGATTAAAATAAATCTTTCATCCCAAGCAATGGAACTGGTTTCATTATAAACGTCTACCGCCCCCTGTTGTCTCCAGACCATCATTACAGCATCTGCTGTTAAGTTACTGTTGTCTGGTCACATTATAGGGGTGTAATGCAATGCAATTCCATGATCTGTGTCTGTTTAATGCTCCAGATGTTTGTAGAGCAGAATATTTTTATTATTGTTATTATTAAATTTATAATACAGTACTGTTCAAAAGTCTTAGGCACACTCGGAGAAATGCTGTAGAGTAAAAATAATGAAATTAAACATTTCTACATTTAAAGAAAAATACTACACTGTGCAGTAAACAGTAGTAAACGAAACAAAGTCAATATTTGCAATGACTCCCTTTTGCTTTTTTTTCTTAACAGTAGTCCCAGGTACCATGTGTGCAGTTTTATAAGGAAATGATCTGGTAAACTTTACTGAGCATTGGAGACGTTGACTGCCACATTTGCTTTTTTTTTTTAATTATTATTATTTTTTTTTAAAAACAACAAATCCCATGAGTCTTCATTATGTTTTTGTCTGAAAAGTGCTCTTTTCTGTAATATGCTGCTTTCTTTGCTGAAATACAAACATTTTTCTGTGTTGGGAAATGTTTGGAAATCTAAAATGTTTTTTACTCAATAATATAGAAATCATAAAATAATTTTTTTTTTAAATGACAAGGTTTGTACAAAAAATCATAGGCTGCCTAAGACTTTTGCACAGTACAATATAACAACAAATATTAATTTGCAGAACATTTATTCAGCTCCTGAACGTGTAAAGTTTATCTACTACTTCACTCGAGTTACCAATTCCAATTATATAATCATTTCTATTAATAATATTAAAAAGCTTGGGATCTTTCAAAACGACGTCTTTCCCAAATCTGAGAACTGTTGTTGCACCTGATAATAGGCTATTTATTATCAGATTTACTTTAATTTTTGAGTTTCTTGCATGCCAGAAAGATCAGGAAACTTTGCTGGACATGCTATCAGACTCCTCTACAAAGCTGGGATGCAGTCGTGCTACAAGTCTCTTCATTACAATATGGTATGATTTTCCAAAAGGTTTTTTCTTTTTCTTTTATTAACAACAGAGAATGTTCATTTTAGAATGATGAAAAGCATTCACAATGAACATACAAATTAATATTTATTCAAATGGATTAAATGATCATTTTGAAGATCAGATCTAATGTATTCATATTTGGTTACATCTCTATCACATTGTTGTGTGTGGGATCCATAGATTTGAGTCATTTTTGCTGAGGTACTTCCTAGTATATTTCAGATACAAGACAACATTACCTGGTTAAAACTGTGTTCTTGAACTATTGATCTTTGGTATCTATATGTTGGCTGCTATAGGTGTTGCTGTACTGTGGGTATGGCCTAATTTTAAAATATTCTTGTTGCAATAAAATGATGGATCTTTCCCAGCTTGTAACTTTATACAACAAGCAGGTTACAAGTTCAAAACATTGTACTCTGGTGATTATCAGCATTATTATGCTTTGTGTTCATATTTCTTGGTGAAAGTGTGGCTTTGTGGCTTTAAAATCTCTCAGACAATTAAGTAGAGATGCTTTTTGGCAGGATCTTTACATCCCCCAGCAACAGGAAACAGATGAGGCCTCAGAGCACACCTGACAAATACATAGGGAGCAATGGAAGAAACAAGGAATGGAATTTGATTCTATTGAATGCCAACATATATAAATGTGATAACAAATGATACAAGGAGAAGTAAGACTATGTGCTATGTGGAAAAAAGGGAAATAGACTTTAAACAGCTATTAAATATTAAACTAAAATACGCATTTATTGCACATGCATATTTTAGTGCCGAAATTTTTGTTTTTTATGAAAGCTGAATTTGTGGTGCTCAATTTATTGGTGGGTTTATTCAGCCTTAGTGTTGTAAACATTATTAAAGGCAGGGTATGTAATTCTTTAAGAAACATTTTTTGTTATATTTCTTGAAATTCTCTTTACATCCTTATAACCATGAATAAATCAAATGCTCTGACAATAAAAAGAAAAAATTAATTATCTATGGCAATCGCAGGAGAGTAGAAAGCCCATTCAATCATTTTATTCGGTCCCAATGAAATGTCTACCTACCTACTTGCCTACCTGTGCACTTTCTGCCTGTGCACTCAGTGCTGGTGACCAGATTCTTCCACAATCCTAGGCAGGTATATTACAGACAAACTGCCAAAGTTATGGAGCTAGTTGATCACTGTGAGTACTAACAATAGCCATGTTTTTCATTTACGTTCATTATGATGTTAATAGTGTTCTTACATGCGAATGAGACATGAGGTAGTTAGATAAGACAACAACACGATACGCTTCCCATACTACCTTATTGTTCCAAATATTACTGTGTCTGTATCTGTATTTGGTTACGTCCCTACTGCACTCACACATCTAAGAATATGAACGGACACATTAACAGTATTGGCATGGAAACATTACACAGTTGAACACATACGCACTGGAAAAGTCATTCATCGTAGTGACACAGCATTAGGCGTAAAACACAAATTTCTTCAACAGCTGTGATAACACAGGCAACATGTCCTTCATGAGCTGTCTGTGCAGGAGTTTTTGCTTTTGTTGATTGTTTGTAGACTGGTTCATAATTGTACAGTCAATGCAGACAAAACACAGACTCGGACAGCTTTAAAATTGCCAAGCAATCCATCTACAGCCTCAAAGACGCAAATAACAATAAGTTATAATGACTTTTTCAGGTCATGAGGTCTTTCAGACCCCTAGCAATACATTTATACCAAAACAATTCAGTCCTTTTAGAACAATCTTTTGCAGGGTTTCTGAATTTCCAATGGGTAACGTTTGACTTGCTGCTGTGAGCAGGAGGTTGGATATTTTGCACATATTGGATTAATTTGATCAATGGTTTGCATGCCAAATAAATATGCTGGAGGTCAACACAGTAAATGCATAGTTTATCACAAATGTATGTGGGCTGTGGTTCTAATTAACATGCAGTATATTAGGCTCACAATAGCTAAAACAGATAAGCATTCGCTCCATCATCTGGAGATGGCAGATGGTGCCACAACTATCCGTGAGCCGGGAGTCGAAGACAGCAAAATTGGCTATTCTCTCTGAGTGGACGGAGTGGCATACTCTCTCTTTTATCTTATCACAGTGACACCAGCCAATCATGGCTGTCTGAGATCATGTATGCAGAAGGGGGTAGATAGCACTTTCCTCTGAGTGTGTTACACCTTCACACCCCCAGATTGGTAGCTGTTCTATGCTAGGGGAGAAAATCAGGGAAAATTCATAAAAAAAAAAAAAACAGGTGAAATGCTTTATCAATATTATGTAGTAAATCCATCCATCCATTAAGAGTAGCAGGGAAGCTGGAGCCAAACCTGGCTGACTTTGGGTGGGAGGTGGGGTACACCCTGGGCAGGCTGCGAATCTATTGCAAGGTTAACACCGACACAGACAACCATTCACACTCACACCTATGGCCAATTTATAGTAGCCAGATAACCTAATCTGCATGTGTTTGGGCTGTGGGAGGAAACTGGAAGACATCCACTCATACATGGGGAGGACACACAAACTCCTCATTGAAACACCCCAATCAGGTTCGAACCGAAAACCTTCTTGCTATAAGGCGACAGTGCTAACCACTGCACCACCATTTAGGCTACGTTTTATGACCTTAAGTAAACTACATGGTTTTAACAATTTTATGATATAACATACAGTAATGCTTTGTTAATATTACCTTCTATTTCTCATTTTGATTTTGGAGTACAGGGTCAGATCAAGTTAAGGAGTTTTACTGGTTATGACCGAGGCTTTGACCACGGAGTGTAACATCTGACTACAAAATTAATCAATTTCTAATCAAGTATGTAGATCCCAGATCTCTATTCTGTACTTGATGCTGTTTCCATAGTTTCGAAGTTTATTCTCATATCGTGAGTTCTGTCTGCATGCTAACCTTCAACCTTAAGCACTCATGTATGCGCTTCTAAATATGTGTGATCAGTGCCAGAAACAGCACTCTACTGTGGCATTTTCCTCCAGAAACCACCTCCTTTCCAGTTTATTCATTAAACTGTCACAAGAAGCAACTGAAAAAGCTCCACTTTGATATTCCCCATATAATACTATATATTCAGGTTCAAAGTAGATTTGTAGTTCTGCAAAATGTACTTGTGGTTGGAATCTGGCTCAGTTATAGCAAAAAAACTTGCTGACAGTCTGGATAAGGCGGAGAAGAAACTGAGCTTAGATCAGTTTTCTCTTTCCCAAAAGCCTCACTGTACTCAATAAACCCAAAGGAAAAATCTGATCTGGGATCAGTGATTAGGACACGCTGAGACTGCGCAGTGTGTTGACTTTAGGGGGCTATCACAGTGTCATTAACTATAGTTATAACTGGTTTCTGTTTAGTGCTCAAAATATTATCTGATTTCATATTCAGATTTAAGCCAAAAGTTGGCATGGTCTGTTACAAGAAGCTTTTATTTGTTTTGTTTATTATTGTTAACCATACCATTATGTCATAGAAACCCTAAACAAATAGGAAAACAGGGCTGCTGGGAAAAAAATGTCATTTTTTATTCACAAATTATAACCACAAAACAACACATAGTAATTTGCAGAAAGTAACTTAAGAAGCCTTGTAGAAGTTTCTGGAAAGCTTTCTATCTTCTGTCTAATGTGAAGGAGTAAGCAAGCTAACGAGTTTCAAAACAACAATGTTTTTTTTATCCAAATCAAGAAACTGTTATTGGCTACAATAGCAGTCGAAAAATGTGCTATATCCGGCTAAATATATGAAAATGGCTCAAAACATGAAAACATTTATTTTATTAGTATAGAAATATGGTTGAAATGCGTTTTTATTTTGAAACTCAGTAAGGCAGTTGGGGTAAAACAGAATAGTTCATCTTTCATTAGTATCTTGCTACTTGCGTTTTTTATTTTATTTTTAATAATTTTTTATTTTTGAATGAAAAAATAAACACAAGAGAAAAACAACAACAAAAGCAATACTCAAACACTGAGCAATTTCTTTCGCATCATGGTGGTCAGAGACACTTAAATCTGTCATATTAGATATATATTAGCTAGTTTTTTTTCCAAAGTTCTGTGAGACGGGCTGCCAGATTCTTCTTATAATGTCAACGTTTTGCAGATATACTGTATACTGCGAATCAGACATGCACACATCACACATATTCATTTGTTTGTTCACTAAAAAGACAAGAAACAGATGTCTACATTTATATAAGAAAAATGTCTACATTATGCCTGAACATGAAAACATTGTTCATATTTGTACTCATATTCATTTAGGATGCATTATCTGTTCAATACAAATAATGTACTTATAATGTATAATGTAAAAATGTAGAAGTTAATTAGTTTGGAAGTTGAGGGTTAAAGGTAGACCACATTCTGCTAATAGAGCTCTAAAGGCTTTTGCATCTCTGGAGAACTGAAATCAGCAGGAAGTTTGCAGTATTTATGGCTCCTGTTGAGGACACAGAACTGCAGATGTTATGTGTGTGTGCACATGTGCATGTGTAGCTCTTGACTGTAAATCTGTCCCTAACATTCAAGACCAACAACAATAAATAACATAAAAACCAACAGTATGATAAAGGATCCTGTGTATGGTGCTACACCATGAAATCCTGCTTCATCTATTTTGAAATTGTGATTATGTAAAAGTTTTGCAAGCTTTATAACTGATAATATTGATTTTTTTTTTGTGTTAAATACCTGTTAAATGTCTTTTTTTCAATAATCGTAGCTCAATTTCATATGCATATATTCAAATGTAGTAATGCTAAGGCTTTAGTTGTGGTTTCAAAACAAGTCATATACTTTTAGTCTATAAAAATAAAATGTATTCTTAAAAAATTTCAAATTTCTTTTATATAGTTGTTTGTTACTTTTCTTCTAAATACTTTTTTCTGATTTATTTGGTTGATAAATTTTTAAGAATGGACGTTATGTAATGAAAGTGCAATTTGTTTGTAGCAGGTAATATTATGTTGTTAAGGAGTTGCATTAAGGAAACGTGATTAATAAATTCATGTAGATGACCTCTTCAAGGTAAAGAGGAGGTAAAGAGTCTTAAATGAAACAGAAAATGAAAACAAGTCCCAGAAAGGCAACTTTTACACAGGAAGTGCAGGAATTTTTTGCAAAGTTTACTGCTTAGAAAAGGGCACATACATAGAAGAATGGGACAAAATGACTAATGATAAGGTGGTATGGTGTAAGAGCCGAGCTATCATTAGAAATTACCATTATAACATGTCAACATTGAAAATAAATGAAGAAACAATTGATTTTCAGCTCCAGTATTGGTAAATACATCTGACCTAAGAAGCGGGGCTTGGTGACGGAAACTCTTTGAGCTACATAACACCATACATGGTCTTAAAACATGTTCAAATTATACCTCTCTCTCCTTAATAATCTACAAAATGGGGGTATTTAACACTGTTCCTGAATGGCCACACCTTTTCAGATCAGCTATAACATTAAAAACACCTGCCTATTATTGTGTAGGTCCTCCTTTGGCTGCCAAAACAGCTCTGACCCCTCGAGGCATGGACTCCACAAGACCTCTGAACCCCTGTGTGCTGTGGTATCTGGCACCATGACGTTGGCACCAGATCCTTTAAGTCCTGTAAATTGCGAGGCAAGATCTCCATGGATCAGACTTGTTTGTCCAGCACATCCCTCAGGTGCTTGATCAGATTGAGATCTGGGGAATTTGGAGGACAGGCCAACACCTTGAACTCTTTATGTTCCTCAGACCGTTCCTCATCAATGTTTACAGTGTGGCAGGATGCATTATCCTGCTGAAAGAGACCACTGTCGTTAGGGAATATCGTTGCCATGAAGGGGTGTACTCGGTCTGCATCAATGTTTAGGTGGATGGAACGTGACAAAGTAACATCCACATGAATGCCAGGACCCAAGGTTTCCCAGCATCACTCAGCCTCTGCCAGCTTTCCTTCTTCCCATAGTGCACCCTGTTACCATCTCTTCTCCAGGTTCCAGGTAAGTTACACAGACACCCAGCCGTTTACATGATGCAAAAGAAAACGTGATTCTTCAGACCAGGCCACCTTTTTCCATTGCTCAATGGTCCAGTTCCGATGCTCTTGTGCCTATTGTAGAGGCTTTATTGGTGGACAGGGGTCAGTGTGGGCACTCTGTCTGGTCTGCAGATACGCAGCCTCATACACAGCAAACTGTAATGCACTGTGTCCTGACACCTTTCTATCATTAATGTTTTCAGCAATTTGTGCTACAGTAGCTCTTCTGCGGGATCGGACCAGACAGGTTAGCCTTCACTCCCCACACATCATTCATTTATTTTAGTATTTACTAAATACTAAACTAGTATTTACTAGTATTTTACTAGTATAAGTGTAGTATTTACTACACTTCAATAATTTGTTTTATTTTATATGTTTACATTTTTATTTTACCAAATTTGGTCCTCTATATAGATGCAAACTACTTATGGAAAACCATGGTTAAAAGCTGGCACAGATATGTGTGAGGACTCGGTGTCTGTGTGTGGAACTAGAGTGTCATAGAGCGAGACTGCCATCAAGAGATAAAGTTTGGAACTGATGTGTTCCTCTTTATGTTAGCCAAGCATTCTCCAAATGTTCTTCGTGACTCCATCGAGGAACATAAATGGCTTGACAGATGGGCTCCAAGCTCTGCTGTGAGGAAATGATTTTAGGCTCTCGTGTGTGTGTGTGTGTGTGTGTGTGTGTGTGTGTGTGTGTGTGTGTGTGTGTGTGTGTGTGTGTGTGTGTG
>JAQQZR010000020.1:1669841-1684680 GCA_030068235.1 Notoglanidium macrostoma
GTGTGTGTGTGTGTGTGTGTGTGTGTGTGTGTGTGTGTGTGTGTGTGTGTGTGTGTGTGCGAGAGAGAGAGAGAAAGTGAGGGAGTGAGAATGTCCCGTAACTGACATCAGGAGGAGAGCCAGTTCAATACATTTTCACACATCAGGATGCATCGCTGGGAAAGTCTGAACCACACTAACAGATCCAACCACAGCTGCTACAATTATAACCTTCACCACCACAACACTGGGTTCACAACTCAGCTTTAACTGGGCCTTTTATTGTTTAGCTGTGAAGCTTTCAAGGGATTGAGTCTGTTATCCAATGACAAACTAAACAGACCCATGTGAACACAACTGGGAACGGAGCATTAATGTATTCATGTGGATGTCGAAACAAACCCAGGGAGCTAAGAAGAAGAAATGCCACAAACCCAAATCAACCACTTTATGCAACCCTTTTTTGTTACAATTTTACAAAAGATTAATTGCTGTTTAAAGCCTGTTTATTGATATTTCTTATTGTGTAGATGTTTGTACCAATTCTTTTAGCTATTTTCTGTGCCATATTTCAACATCTACTGTATAACCATCTACTTTTTTATCCAAAACAAAATAACCCTAGAATTGCTTTTATAAAGCCATTGCTCAAACTTGGTAGTTCTATTTATTTTTGGTTTTAGAGATATGAGCTGCATGGTGAGGTCTGCATACCTAACGTGTATTCTGTGTTTCTGGGGGAAGAAAATGGGGGGAGTTCTGAATAACTGAGCCTCATTCCTATTTTGCTCATAATATTAACCTGGGAACCTGTAAGTGCTTTATAGGGGGGAAAATGTCATTTAAGTTCAAGTTTACAGGAACAAAGAAAATCAAAATTGGTTTAAATGTTCTTTAGTAAATCAGATACAATTTGAGGTCACAGGGGAACCATGAAAATATGTAGAGGTATACACATATGGAAAGGTTTAGGAAAGGTTTATATAAAGGCACACTTTACTTTGGGGATGAGCAGGAATAAAATTTTTAGAGTGTTTCTTGGCAGAAAAGTGTGTGTGTGTGTGTGTGTGTGTGTGTGTGTGTGTGTGTGTGCGTGCGTGTGTGTGTGCGTGTGTGTGTGCGTGTGTGCGCTTGTGAGCCCGTTCCTTTCGGCATGAATGCTTTTGCAGCTGCTCTTATAAACTTTTGTTGTAGCAACTTTGTAAGATAGCATATTTATTAAATATCATGCCTCCACCCTCAACCAAATTTTATTACAATGCTACCCACAATTCTCTTCTCTTCTCTTCTCTTCACAATTTTCTACTTTTAGGAAAAGTCAGCAGTTAATAACTCGTCTCAGGAGTATTGTGGTGGATGGTGGAGGACACACACACACACACCTGGACAGGCACCCCGCTTGGACACACTATTAAACCACTGTTTTTCCCATTACACCTAATTGCCCATGTGTTTCTTATAAGGCTCCCATATAGGCAGCCATGCTGAACACTACTGTCAACATTGATTAGGATTTGGAGAATGGCACTCTTGCTTTTCCCCAGCCTGAACCTTTTTTTGCTTATCATTTCCAGCATGTTAAGAACAGCCAGTGCCAAATCTGTCTGTGGACTATTTATAACTTCGTTGTAAATAAAAAAGCTTCGCTGACCAAAATTTTAAGAATAAACCATTGAGCTTGTTCAGTGAACCTTGCATCTGAAATGTTGGATTTCTTACCTACTTACATCATAGTACATTACTGCCTGGTTGTGTACATAAAATGCACATATAATGGCCTTTGCAAATCATGAACTCGAGAACCATCCCCTGCTGGGTCATCCATCCATCCATCCATTATCTGTACCGCCTATCCTTTAAGGGTTGCAGGGAAGTTGGAGCCGATCCCAGGGTGAAGAGGCGGGGTACACCCTGGGCAAGTTGCCTATGTATCCCAGGGTTAACACAAAGATGAACAACCATTCACCTATGGGCAATTTAGAGTAGCCAGTTGATCTAACTGCATGTCTTTGGACTGTGGGAGGAAACCAGAGCACCAGGAGGAAACCCATGTGGAGAATATGCAAACAACTTTCAGAAAGGTTCCAATTCGAGTGTGTCCAGACATTTGTCCAACTACAGGTCAGTTGGCCAAGATTGCAGCTCAATTCTTCTGCAGTAAATGACCAGAGTTTTGGCAACAACAAAAAAAGGAAACCTTCATGTTAAAATCTTGTTTTGGTGATATAAACCCATTTCTAACATTCCTGTTGTATCTTATAAAGATTGATCTGAGTGCTTTGACCTGTGATTGACTACATTGGCTGACATGTTGATACAGAAATGTTCTGAATAAGGATAGTGAAGATCCAGATGTAAAATGGTCAATTGGAATGGGATGGTAGGTCCTGTAGTGAAATCTTACTGGAAACATGGAACCGATTAGCTGTTTTATAAGCGATGGTAATAGGCAAAAGATGCAGGGAGGTGAGTCTGAATCCCTGGAGTGAGATGCGTACTTGTGGCCGTGCTGTAATGGAGGGTTGTTATGTCACGGCTAATAGGGTTTGTCTATCGTGGGGATTAAACCATCATTAATCACTCTCGCAAAACCAGCTGATTTTGGCAGGAGGCAGATATGACCTCACAAATACATGTAAACATCTCCTGTGAGTATTTCATCACAGGAAGGGGATGTTAAAACAAGGCAAGAAACAAGAGGTCAAGAGAGGCATACAATAATACTGGGTAATTCTGTGTCTCTTTCTTCCTTCTCTCTCATGAACTGTTACTCTGTCTCTCTCTCACATGCACATATTCAGTTAATCTCCAAGGTCTCATTCAGTCCTTCTCCCAGGTGTTGGAAAAGCCTAACCTAACAGTTTTCAGCTCCAGATGAATTTAACTAGTCCTAAGCGAGGAAGATGGCTATGCTAGTGCGTGAGGATTGCGCATGTGCTAGAGTCTGCTTAGGCATTACCTCAGAACGAGCAGTCTGTGCCCACACAGGCACCACACCCAGAAGCCTCAGGCCGTCCAGAAACACCAGCTTCACGGCTATCACATAGATTTTTTTCTTACTCATGATATTTGTATATTTGCCTGGGTGTGTGTGGGTGTGCAAGTGAGAAACAGAACTCATGCTGTGTTTTGAAATATTTTTTCTGCTAAACTAGTTTAAACATTATTCAGCCTAAATTAAGAGACTGTCAGGATTGTCACCACCAATTTATATGTGGTTTCTGACTTGTCTATGGACTGTGTGTATTTTCTTGTTCTGCAATACAGTTTTAATCCTGTGCAATGTAACCTATAATCTATTGATATAAAAGCCTCCAATCAGGACCTGCCAAAGTAGCACAGCCTATTTGGAAGCATACCTTCTTACATGTTATTTGTTGTTTATTTTATTTATTTCAAAATAATGTTTTAATTTAACATAATGAGTTAGACATTCAGTAACTCATTGCATGTTTTTTCTCTCAATTCTCTGTGGCCAGTGATACATCTAATCATTCATCCAGGACATAAAACTGTATTATGATGTATTCATATTTTGAACAAAAACACTAACATGGCTAAAACCTATATAGGATGTTGTTCATTTGCATTTTGTTACTTTTTTGTATTCTGCACTGTTCATTCATTGCTATGCATAATAGTATGTTCCTTGATCTTTTCCATTATGCATACAATTGACTATTCTAACACACTCCATATTTGCTCTTTCTACAGTCTTTTATCTTTACTCCATTTTCTTTCCTCTTAACTTTCCCTCCCGCTCTCATTTCAATTTCCCATCATAGCTGATTTATGTGGTTCAGTGAAGTCGCCCGTAACTGTGTCATCGGGCTGGGTGATTTAGTAGGGCGCTTAGGCTGGACCGCGGGTTTGCGCCAGGTTTCTGTGTCTTGTCCAGAGGGAGAAACCACACAGAGCCTGCCAGAGGAGAACTCACTCAGAACAACTCCTCCACACAACGGGGACACATCAAACTCTCTATACCAGAGGGAGGGTGAGAGGGAGAAGTGCAGATGAAGAACATAAGGGAAAAAAGGGGGAGAAGACTTAGTGAGGCATGTAATAGGGTTGAGAGATAAAGAAGGGAGATAGAAGGATAGATGTGAACTGAAGAACAAGCTGTGCACCAAATCTGCTCAATGTAAACTCCAAAAGCATACACTCATGAGGTTCCTCACGCAGCCCAATGAAGTGTGTGTCATTAGCAAATAAGATATGGTTTCTCATTCAGCCTACAGAGTCATTAAAGCTTCAGCAAGGCCCCAGTCACCATGTGCTTAAGCTCTGGTAAAAAAGTTCTCCAGGTGACACACTGACCACATTAAAGACAGGAAGTGTGACTATTTTGTCCATTAGACCATGAATTGAGGAGCCATAAAAATCTGTAGATCTTTATGGCACTTTGATGGAAACAGGCTATAGACATTAATGGATTTATCACCTGCTGAATCACTGTAGAGCTGGAAAAAACAAAACCTGACCCTTATACACTTCAATCTGAAAACAGTATTAAGAATAGATAGCATCACGATACATCAAAGTTGACCTAATACTGTAGATAGCTCATGGTATGCAGTAATGGTGGCAGTAGTCAAAATGTATGTAAATACCAAAACCAGTAGATCATATATATATCTGGTATAGGTATATACATCATGGCTGACTGTGGTGCCATTAGTTTCTGGTTCACTCTGTTCTTTGGGGATTTCTCTAAACCCATTTCCTGTCAAAGGCCTGTCATAGACCTTTATGTCTTTTACAGAATGGAAGGTCAAAAGGACAATGTCAAAAGCTTTTTCAGTCTTAAAAAAGCTTTTTCATTTTCCAGTCATTTTCCCAATGCTTACTTTCTCTTCCAGTTCTCTTTCTTGCTGAGAACATAAATATTAAGTAATTTATGCATTGAGACAACGTGACTAAAATTTAGTACCTTACTGTAGCCTCATGAGACCCTAACTCTAATGGTGTGTGCCTTATAATTGTAATTTCTTCTCACTGTTTCTGTTTCTTAGCACCTGATGACTACTGAACTTGTTTAATGTCTTCAAACAGGAACACATTTGGCAAAAGAGTAATACCAAAAGGTCCTCATATGAGGATCTTACAAGGATATTCACACAATAAAGTTGGGAGAAAATGTGATGTCCTCGTGTGAGGATCGTGGGGTCTCGAGGTTAAAGCAATAGTTACGGCTTGCATGGTTGCGTTCCTGAAGATCTCCTTTCTTGGAGGTTTTATCACCAATCAAAATCTAAAACACTTCTTTTAGGTTATTAGGTACATCTTAAGGCAATGATTAGATGGTCAGGTGGGCACAATCATGGTTGGAGCTAAAGTCTTCAGGGAGGTAGATCTCTAAAAACAGAGTTGGTGATCATGGCTTTAAAATATTGTATTTTACTTTGAAGTAATAAACAGTATACCAAATGCCTAGGTGCTGATGGAAAACCCAAGAGTCAGTGGATGACACACTAAAGGAAGAGGAAAGAGGTTCTGCCATCCCCAGATTTAACCACATCACACCTGAGTAAACATTCCTTCACTGGTGGGAAATCTTGCATCCCATCATAAACCAGTTTGGCTCTGGTCAGGTCCCTCTGACCCGAACTAGACCACACCAAACTTTCCGCTTGACCCCCGGGCATTTCACTCTGCCAGCCTGGTCTGACTACACCTGGGTGTGGGATATCTATGGGAATATTCCATCCCACTGCTTCCATTACTGGAAAAGTGCTTCCTGGCAAAACATTTTTCCATACGTGTCTCCAAGGAGTCAAACTGAAAGGTTTCACAGCATGGTTAATGAGACGGAAACCAGCTCCTGCATGCAAGGGATTCCACTTACCTGAACAGCAAACATTTCAAAGGGGAAAAAAAATTTGATGCAGGAAGTGTGGTGGTTGGAGGGAACTTCATACATCTTCTTAGCTTTTCTTCATGGTGGCCAACAAGTACAGAGTAAATTTGGTCTTTATATAGTGACCCATTCAGCTTTGGGTCTTTAGAGCCACACTAAAGTTTATTTTACACACATGATTATACTCACCACATAATCATTAAACTTCACAAAGCATTGCTGTGGTTCTCCTAGACTTCACACCTCCGCGTTTGAAGCTCCGATGCTGTCAGTGGACTTGTTTCAGTGATTATGGTTTGAACTAGATTCTTACTTTACATTTTAATTAAACTTTTTTGGCTGACTGTTCTATAGCCTTTAACATGACCTCTCTCCCTAATTTCTCCATTGCTCACTCAGCATGAAGCTTGTTTTTCTTCTCTCCAGGTTTGTTAAAGGCCAGGATCATGGATATCTTGTCAAAGGGAGATAATTAGTCTGCTTTTAATAAGTCCATGTTAATAGTGTGCATCTCATTAGTATGCCCTAATTAGCTGGTGTTGATTAGTAATTGTGACCAAAGTATCTTCACTGATGCTGGTATCATCACTGGGCTTTTAATGAGTTCAGACAAGCATGTAAACAATGCTCATAAAACTGACAGGCTAATAAGATTATCGTCCCTTATTCTCATCCCCCCGATGTGCCTTATACAATCCTTGTTGTTTATATCTTTTCTTTCTCTAATTCCACATCCCATAGACTCTGCTCTAGGAAAGTGATGTGTACTGGCTTTTGACAGCGCAAAGACAAAATCTTTTTCTTGTCTTCTCTCTCCCTTATTTAGTCCACTCTCAAGTACACACCCTGTTAGCTAAGCTCTTAGGCTTATTTTCCACACTTGATGTAAACTTCATTGCTGCGAACTTTTGCTCTATGTTTTCCATCTGCTACACTTCTGTAAAGCAAGAGCGCCTCCATGTGGCGAAATCTTACCCTCCATGAAATGCTCCATCAAGCTCTTCTATGAAGTTTGACCTGAACTCAAACCAGGTCCGTTACATGATTATCCAAAATCAGTCATAAGAATGACTGTTTTTTTCGGGGGGTTCACCTTTTTGTGAGTAACCTACAATGTAGACTTCTATCTTGATCTAAGACTAGTTTTAAGAGTTGATCCAACATCCCAAATGTTTTGCTTAAGTTTCCCCAAAGAATTATGTACATTAATTTCACTTTGTTTCACATAATTTCCTGCAAGCTATAGTGAGTGATTTTGGGTCACATGCCTCAAATAATAAGCACAGTGCTCCACAGTTTTCACAAATACAGGCTTTTGGAGCACAGACTCCAAATCCAACCTGACCTGCTGAAGGTCTTGGTTCTCTGCTTCAGCCATTAAAAACAAACCACAAACAGAAAAGTTCAGAAAACAACATGACTAAAAATAACCTAATGTCAGGGTATTTCAATGATAATATACACAATTATCTATTCATTTCAGAAATGTATTTTCTGAAAAGGTGTCCAAGTATCTCCATATTCCATGTGGTGGTCAGTGCTATAATTTGCTGGTCTGATCTGATTCAACAATTGCACTGCAGGAGTCGTGCTTCCTGGCTTATGATTTGGCAGTGGGAGTTTATATAACGCTGTGGCAACCATTTAATGTTTTTATTTGCTTTCTTTGTGAGAGCAACATTTCTCTAGGAGCATGTTTCTGTTTCTATTTTAGTGTGCTTTTATGTGACCTGATATCATCATGGCCTCTATCTTATAACGATTGCTTCTGATTACATTTGAAATGCTTACATGATTATTTTAAGCAAGTAACTGGAAATAACAACGAACACTTTGTAATTAAAAACTGACCAAACCAAACTTTAATCATATACGGTAATGTGTGCAGTAAAGTCTTAGGCACTAAGACTGTTTTGTTAAATAGAAATTTTGTCTTTGATGTTTGTTTGATGTCTTCTGCATCAGAAAAAGGATTTAGATTTAGAAACTTTTTCCAAAAAAAAATTCAGGTTCTCCAGAAAATCATTATGTCACTAAAGAAAGTAACATAAATACATAAGACAAGAAGCAAGTGTGACAGATATATTCTCCAGAAAAATTGTGGTAGGTTCTCTAAGATGCTTAGAAAACTTTAATAGTGAAGAGTTATCATGCCAATGATATGAAATAATGATGTTGTTTATTATGCTGCTACTTTACAGTAGGTTTTATGTTTTAGAAAATGTTGGATTTTTGAAGGCATCTTTGCTTCGCAGCACGTAAGCAACTTATATTTACATATATCACACCTAAAATCTACACGCTGGCCTATAAGTATCCTTCCTTTGACAACTAGGTAATTCCATAATTATTGGCACCTTTTGTGCAAATATGCATGAGACACTGGCAGAGGGAGCTTGGCTTTCTTGGCTAGTATTTTAAGCTCCTTTATATTCTTATGTATGACCAAGTCTTAACCTTCTAGCAAAGCCAACCAGATTTTGGTCTAAAATATCCTGAATTTCATGACACAGTTACTCTGTGGTGATTTGAATTTTTGGGATATTTGGTGTCAAATATTTTGAAAAGATAAAAAAGTTGCTGGCTAAATGGCTAAATCTAAACTTTTCGGAAAAGGGAACCACATGTTTGGCTAAAATATCCTACTACTTAGCACAATTTGTGATGCTATTAACCTCACAAGAACCCCTGGACCACCAACCATAAAACAATATTCATGATTATGATCCAGCCCTATAATTTACATTTGGTATTTTTGACTCCATTGCCATCTTTCTCACTATGCGAGAGGCAGTAGGATAATGAGACAGGTGAACGTTCAACTTTTCTCGATTTTTGACATGTTTAATTATGGCCTAATGTCATTTTAGTGGCATTTTTGACTCATATGTTTTTCCTTATATTGATTTTAGGGATGATTTTGTTATCCTCCAGATGTTTGAGTTGAACATTTGATCCAATGTGCAATGTTTATATTCTGCAATCATTTTTTGCTCATTCTTGACTGGTTCAATACTTTTGTGGATAAACCAGCTGGTTTATTAAGTTACAGCCTTTTAACTAGACACAATGTTTACATTGCTCGTGGAAGCTGTAAGTGGTGACACAAACTAACAGCTAATTTCATGCGTCATTACAATTCTGCTCTTTCGTGGTGTGTGTTGGACCCCTAGTGGAGAATGCTGAATATACCTAAGCTTAATAAACAAAAATAAAAACCACTTACTGTTTGTGCTCTTTGTGGCACTGTAGAATGTCTCCATTTCATCTTGTGCCATAAATTAATTACAAATACAGTGAAAGGTTTCAGTTTACCTTCTTTTATAAGAGAAAATAAACTGAGCATAGAATGACTTGAAAGTTTCCTGAAAACATGTTTACAAAATCTCACTCAGGTTAATTTATTAGAAAACAACTAAACACATCCCTGAACAACTAAACACAGTGATTAAAATGGAAGGAAAATGTTGAGCACCTCAATGAGCACCCTGATGACGACAACAGTAAACATTTAAAACCACAATCCATTTGGATCAGCGTGATGGTGAAGTGGTCTTGATGTGTAAACTTTAGCACTTTAACACCAAAGAAGTGACATTGCCAACACACAGGTCTAACACAAGTGTATAGCGGCAAAGCATGCGGAAAATACATCAAAAATACATGTAAAAAAAAAAAACCATGAATTCTGCTATATATTTATGCAAATATAATGAGGAAAACTGATGCTCATTACATTTAAAGGTGCACTATGTAGGATTTAGAAGTATCTATTAGCACAAATGAAATATAGTATTCATAAGTATATTGTCATTAGTGTATAATTACCTGTAACTATGAATTGTGGAGTTTTTATAAGATTAGAATGAGCCCTTCATATCTACACAGGGAGCGGGTCCACCTCTACAGAGTCGCCATGATCCGCCGCTACAGAAGCCCAGAATGGACAAACCTCTAGAGAGCGCCTTCAGCGTTTAAGGTTAGTAAGGAAGTAAGGAAGACAAGGAAGAAAAAAAATAAGAGGAATCAGTGTTTGCTGGTGCTGGCTGACAAGTTTGGGAACCCAAATTTTGAAAAAAAAAAGTACTTGTAAGTAAGTACTTGAAAGTATGTTAGAGTCACCTGACAGCCACCGTACGCTCTAATACACACTTGGGAAGGGAGGGGTTGCAATTAACTGAATCCTACATAGTGGACCTTTAACTGATGGTTTAAACAATCTTGAAGTGAATGATTATCATTATTAAGGAAGTAGTGCTATTGATTTGTATTATACTTTAAAAAATAAAAATTTATTAAGTAAACAAGTAAATATTTTAAATGATTAGGCTTTATGATTGGGGGAAATCTAGCGTGTCTATTGGGACAATAATAAAAGAAATCATAATAATGCTGCCTGGAGATTTGGAAGAAAAATCGATCATACACAACACACACTGCAGTAGAATCAGAGAGGGAGAGACCTCAAAGTGCTAGTGTGCAGGAGTGGAGACAGCTACACTAAAGAGACTCCACCCTGATGTAAAGAACAACATAATGTCTAAATAATCAACTCTAAATCACATATACTGTATAGGAAAAACTAAACCCATAGCACCTTTACAAAGTTTGTGGTCTTTGCCAGATAATGTACCTTAGCTATAGCTATAGGCCAAAAATTGAAGACCTTTTCTGCTGAAGAGTAAAAATTTGTTATTTTAAGGCTACAGTGTTTTGATTTATTGGTGTCCATCTGATGCCCCTGACATTGGCTTTGTGTAAAGAGAAAAAAAATAGATTAAAGGAAAATATCATTAATGTTAATGTTGAAATTCGAGTCTTTTCAGCACCTTATGAGTGGCTTCACATGTGAAATTTACAGTCGACTGGTTGAGAGACGTCCAGGGGACGGGCTCCGACTACGACTGGACATCTGAAAGAAAGTGTGTGTGAGAGAGACGGACAGAGAGAGAAAATAAACATATTTATACATCGATAATGAGCTGGAGAAAGTTATATACCTTCTCTCAAACCAAGAAAGCATGTGCAAAAAGAATGCAAAACTTAACAATTCATCTAACACACACATTTACAAATACCTTTAAAAGTTCCTTAGTAAACAAATGTCAAAGGATTGGCAGAATAATCAAAATTAACCTACAAGTGTGCGGCTGGGGCTTCCTGAGCGAGAGCGAACTGGACTGCAGCTACGGCTTCGGCTCCTCCACTAACACACACAACACAGAACGTTCCAGTTGCAGAACTAACACACACAGTGTGGATCAGCACAGCTACAACAGTAACACATCCAGCACATGAAACCATTGATACACCAAATACTGACATGTCCTGCATAGAAACATACTGCTAAAATGAACACCCACTACTGTAAAAATTAACACATTAGAAACACATGTACACCTAGATTGCATAGTTACAACTCACGTACCATGTGACAGTGGGTGTGAAGTTTAGCAGTGCTTTGTGGAAGGAGAGGGGGGTGTTGGAGAAAGGAGTGGATGATTTAATGAATGAACATCTACCTGTGTGGAATTAATAATGATGTTGTACTTTGACCCTGTTTGTCTTCCTGAATGCTGACCCGAGAGAAACAGTGGCATTCTGCTGAGTCTGTGTGTGTGTGTGTGTGTGTGTGTGTGTGTGTGTGTGTGTGTGTGTGTATGTGTGTGTACCAGTGCGCCTCTCCTGGTGACAGCCTCTCCTTTCACTATGACCGTGTCTCCCTCCATCAGTGCAGGCCACACGTGATACGCCACCAGTGGTGCAGTGAACTCTGAATCGTAACTACGCCTGTACCTGAGGGGGAAAGAGGGGAAATTAGGTTTTTAGAAAACTTATGTGTACATGTTTCTGCAACGGAATATATTCATAGTGTTTTTCCACAAGACGGTGCAGCACAGTAGTAAAAACTAACCCCATGTTATCTGTATCCCACAGTGTTTGCCTCAGTCTCCCACTGGTTGTGGACTGATGAGTTTTGGGGACAATACTACCCACTAAAGGATTTGCTAAAGGGCCACTATGTAGGATTTTGAGGCTATTGGCAGAAGTAGAGTATGTATTCCATAATATGCACATGTATATATTATACATACTATATACATATCCATAATATATAAGTACACTATATTGTCATTGGTGTATAATTATCTGTAAATATGAATTATTGTGTTTTCTTAGCTTAGAGTGAGCCCTTTATATCTACATAGGGAGCACCTCTACTCTCAGGTGATGTAATACAAACACAAAAAACATAAGGTTAAAGATGTAACCCTGTACTATGGACACTGGACAACCAGAGGCGGAATTTCAACACCTGGATACTTTCTTTCACACACATGCTGAAAATCTTTGACACTAAGACCCCGTTTACACTTGGTATTAAAATGCATCTTGGGTGATCTGATGACAACTGGACAGCGCAAATACCAGTGTAAACGACCTCCAAGACACATTCAACATGCATTCGCTCAAACTGCTTGCCAAGGTGGTCTGGGACGCATTTAACCACATACCTTCCGTAGTATAAACGCTGATGCATCCCGATGCGTCCACGACACGGACGCAACAGGAAAATACGTTATTAATGCTGGAAGTGGTGATTGTTTTAATAACAGCGCGACACGCTAGAATAAAATGGAGAGGAGCACCGATTTACGTGATTGGCGAGCAAGAAAATAATTAAGGCATGTTGCAGGTTTAATGTTTTAATATCATTTTGCATTGGGAGCTTTGAGTGGAAGTGATATAGGCAGTAATGAAATCTGAACAAAAGTGGTCAGCTGGACACCTTGGAGACGCATGATAAACACAGATGTAAACGGCAATGTATCTCGGCTCTCCATTTGTGACCTGAATTCTCAATACTACCTCAAAGTGGTTATTAATTAATTAATTAATACTGAATGTAAAATGTCAAATTGTGGACCTAACCGTTATCAGGAAAAGATTTTAGAGTCATGATTCAGTCATGAGTCATGAGCTACCCTTTGCTACCTAACTGACATTGGCTAATACATTATGTTACACAAATAATGTAAGTGTAAATAGCTAATGCAAGGTAACTGGAAAAAAACATTTACACTTAACCTGTTTTTCTGAGGAAAAAAAATCACTGCTCTCCATGATTTTCATCTATCTCTGACAATGACCATTGTTGTTATAAATAACAACAAAATGCTGGATCACTGTGAATTTTGTGAGCCACCCCATAATGCACTGTCCAATAGAAAAAATCGTCCATCTAAACTTTTGTGCATATCAAAGTTTCATTCTGTACCAGAACTCTGCAACTCTGCATGGCAACTAACTCTGCATGGCAGAGTGTGAAAATGAAAAAAGAAGGATATCCTCTCACTTTATATCGCTGTAGAGTTCTCCATCAGAGCTAAAGGCGAGGTCTAGGGGAGGATCCAGTGTCTGCATGTCGAACGCAATTCTACACATCTCTCTGATGAAACTACTCATGAGCATAAAGTCCACTTCTGGAGGGAAGGATATGCGTGGGTTCACGTTCATTGAGTTGATCACATCCTGCAACACGGTGAAAACATAGTTGTATGTCATAGTTTAATTATGAGTGACATTTGCATCACAGTGGTGCTATTATTAAAACTTAATTTTTTTTATGTTAAATTAGTATATGTTAAAGTTTAAACATGTTTAATTGATGACTACACTCTACATTGCCATTATCTTGAACAAACAATAGCACCTAAATAGAAGGTCCAAAAATAGCATTACTTATCTAGCTAGATGTAAACATAGAAAAAGCTTTTTATGATTAAAGGTCATTAGGTAAAATTAGTCCACGTTCAAGATTAGAGCTCTAGTGGTTAAGTAGGTGGATTGAACATTTGAATGATTTTTTCCCTTCTTGATCCTACCACCAATTCCCACCAATGATTACAAAGCTCTGCCACTAAGATCTATGGTGGCCATCTTTAAAATGACCGAAAGTAGGTCCATTTAACCACAAACAAGCATTCTGGACCAGAAGCCAATTTTTCATCCTTATCAGAGAAATATAATTAACATTAGTGATCCCCAGAATGGTGCTGTTGGTACTAATACTTAAAACTGTCCTTTCTAATTAAAAGGGAGTTATTGGATAGAGGACAAATTCATGTGTAAAAAAAATCTTTAAAAGTAAGATACCAGTGCCAAGGACATACACTAACACTTGTCTGCACGTCGTAAAGGTCAAGGTTTCTGACGATGTAGTCCACTACGGCATCCTCCAGACTCTCAGGTCCCACGTGTGTAGGAGAAAGAGTTTTCCTCACACGCAGCTTAAACTGACGATAGGCCAATTTAGCTGCCTGAAATGATTCCTGTTGGTTCAACAGTAAGGTCAATCAGTATTTATTCTTTGTCGTCATTATATTGTGACACATTATAGCAAAAATAATTGTTCTGACATGATGGCATGTTGATTTAATCTGCTAATGTATTGTAGATATTTCAGTATAATACTAAGATATTTATCATTAAATCTGAATAGCAATAATAATATAAGCAAGGAATTTTACATAATTAGATAAAAACACTACAAAACTGATAAAAAGTTTGACATTGCTCATATTGTGAGAGCAAAGCTGTAACTGTTGCTTCATACCACAGCAGCAATGAAGATGATCCTCTGCACTGTCTCCAAGTCGTTGACGTAGCGGCGGAGAAGGCTCTGGGCCTCCAGCCGCTCAATGGCGTACAGATCAGAGAAACATGACACAAGCTGGGCATGGCGAGATGAGCTGGTGAGCTGGGCACGAGTAGGAGACTCACTTCTCAAAGGACTGCTGTTACGACTCCGCCGAGGAAGAGGACTGGGAGAACGACTCCTCACCAGCCTGAGAGACATGGAGGAGGTCAGTCATCCAGAGCATGTAGAACATGTTAGATTTTGATTTAGAACATTGTATAGATGATAACCGTGTGTGTGTGTGTGTGTGTGTGTGTGTGTGTGTGTGTGTGTGTGTGTGTGTGTGTGTGTGTGTGTGTGTG